>PVIC010004602.1:0-61736 GCA_004025085.1 Thryonomys swinderianus
CTCGGCATCCTCTTTCACTATTAGATCTAAAGCACTGCCAGGCGCTCGACAGATGTTCAGTAAAAACCTGCTAAATAATGTCTGTCCACTGAAAGACAAAGAAACCGCCAATGTGAAATATTCTGAGAAAGAAATAGTTGTCTATAGAATCACCGCTAAATACTACCTTCTGATTTAAAGCATAAGTTAACATCTCCCTCGTGAACTACAGAAGTTATGAACCAGCCAGGTACGGTGGTTCATACCTTTAATCACAGTACCCTAAGAGGCTGAGGCAGGAGCATCTCAAAGTCAAAACCAGCCTCCACAATGTAGTGAGACCTTATTTCAAAATAAAATGGGCTGGTGATGTAATTCAGTATGAAAACCCTGGGTTCAATCTCTAGTACCATTAAAAGTTATAGATCCATTTTATTTCTACCTTCATTGAAACAGAATAAGGTGATGTAACTTTGTGGCTGATTAATTAATTTATTCATTTGCTCATCAAATACATGTATTAATGCCTAGGATTAATCTTATAAATCCAAGGCCAGATTTTTACCATTTACATCAGCCACTAAAAATCAGACTCCATAATGCAGTGAATGGAGGAAACTGGATTTAGAAAACATGATATATGCAGATCAATATTTCTCTTTCTCCTCTGCTTTCAGGTTTTTCAAGGTTTTTTTGTTTGTTTGGTTTGGTTTGGTTTGGTTTGGGTTTTTTGGCTTTTCTAACATGGTGGAAAGTGTGTGTGTGTGTGTGTGTGTTCTCTTAGCGTTTTGCTTCTCACAAGCCTAGAAATAGGTAAATTTAAAAAGATAATTTGCTTTAGTAAATGCAGGCAAAAATCACTACAAGATTTCTAACCTAGGGAGCTCAGAGTGGTGTTTTGTTTTTTGTTTTGTGACGCTGGGGTTGAATACTGAGCTGCATGACCAGCATCCCCTACCTTTTATTGAGACAAGATCTCACTGAATTGTTAAATTGCCCAGACTGGACTCAAACTTGTAATCCTCCTCCTCAGCCTCCCAGAGTACTAGGGTTAAAGGTTCGTACCACCAAGCCTGACTGGACCTAGTAATTTTTAACCTCTGAGCACAGCTGGCATTTTTGGATACCATTTCAGGCCAACCGACTGACACCTGAAAAGTCCCTTCACCAAACTCTGTCTCACCAGGGAGCCACCTGCAGGGGCTCCCTGCGCTGATCGAGAAACCGGAGGCACCAACCTCCGGCCCACTCATTGCTCTCATCATCTGGGTGAAGAGGGAACAGACGGGCCTATTGCATCAGGGCAAAGCTGTGAATCCCACACGCGCCAGGAGCCAACGGAGTTGTGTCATTTCTTTAAATGACAGACAGAAGTGACACAAGTGCTCAGAGGAACAGCCCCGAAGATCCATGCTGCTCCCCTGGCTGCTGGACAAGCAGTTAGCGAGATTTACCTAAGTTAGCTGCACGAAGGTGACTCGGGCGAAGAAAACCCCAGGAGCTCTCCGCTCCTACCAGACACTGTGCGTGACACTGTTTTCCTGTGAACACGATGCAGCCTGTGGACGCGTGGATCAAGTGTTGAATGTTTTCACTACAGGAGTTCACAGCTGTGATTCTGCTTCCAAATGGACTGACAATGCTGACAAGCCTGGGGGGACCCCCAAAATCTTTTGGGGAGAATCAGTGATCCACCTTGACCAACCACATGTATGTGCGAGGCCATCACAGACTCGACTCAACTAAGAACACCTGCTATGTTTTCTCAATCAGGAGAATAAAATGGAAAACGAGGCCGTACTTCTCTCACTAACTTTGCTTTACCTAGAAAACTGCAATTAATTTTCATTTTTAAAAAATATGACATGCTAACATGTAATGGACATTATGGTGGCATTTAAATACATTTTAAAATAAGTATATTTAACATGTCCAGTGTTTTGTCTCTAATAGAATAACTGTCATAGAGTAACACACACGACTAAAAGTACTTCAAAAAAAAATTGGGGAGGTAAAATTGGTGTGCTGACAACACAAAGATTGAAATCTCCTGATATACACGATCTAGTTGAATTTTTCACTATCACTCCAAGTAGCCTCTTTATTTCTCTAAACTGTTTCCTCCCATCACGAGTTTATGCCTCTTCATTCACAGAGCACTAAGCCCTTAGAGAAACCGAATGGTCCATAGACCAAGTCACAACAAATGAAGGGGATGGAAAACCTCCTAGTGCCTGGTGTGTGAAGTGTCTCCACAGTGTCGGAGGGGCCATGTGGAAGGGTGTGTTTCGCCATAGCCCAGAGAAACCCCAAACCCGGCAGGACTCTGCTCTGAGGAGCCTGATACTGCCTTTCTAGGGCTTCTGAAGTGTTCGGCCTTTAACGGGTGAGGCGGATTGTCCCTGACCAGGGGGGCTGATGCTCTCTCTAACTGTAGCAGGACAAAGGCACACGCTGGTCGCTAACTTCACGTAGTATTTCCACACTTCGCACAGACTTGGCCACAGCTGAGGGCTTGTGACATAGCTTCTGATTGCTCACCGTAATCCAGCCGGTAACCAGTTGTCTTACTGCAGAGGTAACAGGGAGATGAGAATGCAGGCGTCAGACACACAGGAGTGGCGAGGACCATGCTCTGGGAACTGAACTTTAGCCCTGGATCCTTTCAGCACGTTGCCAGCTGTCAACAGGATTGTGTCTTGTGTAGATTTAGGTGATTTCACATGAGTGGCTAACACACACCTGCCAATCCTTCGCTGCCACAGCAGGTCGACCTCAAGAAGGTGACTCCCTCCCGAAAGCCTTTGTCCCCAGACACGGGTGAATCCTCTCACATGGGGGGAGCAAGGCTGGTCATTCTATGACCAAGCTATGGATTATCAGTTAACTTGAACCAGTTGGTTACAACTGGCTTTCTGTTTCACATTATTACAGAAACACATTCTGCTAGTGATTTTTTTTTTTACAGATTTGTGTATTCTTATTTTGTTTTTCGTAGGTTTGTTTTGTTTTTGTTGTGTTTTCTTTCAGACAAGCTCTCACAATTTAGCACAGGCTGGCCTCAAATTTGAAATGTTCCTGCCTCAGCCTCGCCAATGCTGGGATTACAGTTGTGTGCAATCACACCCGGCTTGTGTATTTCGTTTTGTGACCAAAGAAACAATCTATCAATGACATCTGAAAACTCTGAAGTACTCTAGAATAGTCTTACACCATTCAGTTTTGTTTGAACAGAATTAAGGAAAAATCAGAGGGCTGAACCTCTTGATGTTTATGTAAAAATAATGTCTATTAAGGACAGCTGTTGAATGACGAGTTCACTGAAACTGAGTGAATTGAAACTGAAGCCGTCTTCCTCCTCCTTCTCTTCAACTTCCTCCTCCTTCTCTTCCTCCTTCATCGTCCTCATCCTTTCTCCTCCTCCTCTTCCTCCTCCTCCCCCACCCACACTGTGTTTCCTTTTCTCTCAGGAGAAACATCTCCTTTAAAACCTCCGGGTTGTCCTGAGTGTTTCCCTGAGGCCCCTTCACAGAGAGATCAGCCTACTGTCAGCTCAAGCTAAATGCTGCATTGTCTGCCTCAGCCTCCATTTGCGGAACTGAAGAGATTATTGAGGTTTTCTAGAATCTTCACCCGCAGTGAATGCCTCTTCCACGTGCTTCTCTAAGAGCTAAGTAAAATTGTTTCTGGAAAAGTGCTTCATCAGCTGCTAAAGCATTAAAAGTGTCACGTAGTTATCCATCAGTTAAAGAATTAGTATATCTATCCAGGATACAATAAAGTATAAATATAGAGAGAAACATTCTGTATAGCTGTATAATAATAACATTTGCGTGTAATAGTAGTAACTGTCTAACTCTATGCATAAGGCTTGCTTATTGAGAAATGTGGCAAGTGTTAATCATATTCCCAAAGATCAATATAACGAATGTCATTTATTTTTAAAAGTAATACCATGTGTGGTAGCACATACTCCAGGAGGCTGAGGCAGGAGGACTCCGCTGAGTCTGAGGCCAGCCTGGGCTACATAGCAAGTTCAAGGCTAGGCTAAACTACAAAGCTGACTCTATCTCAGAAACCAACTGAAGAAATAAACTTCGGGCTGAAGATTTAGCGCAGTGGTTCCAGCATCTGACTCTCAAGCACAAAGTCCTGAGTTTGATCCTCAGTACCACATATCACAATGCCAGGCATGGTGGCTCATGCCCGTAATCCCAGCAATCAGTACCACACACCACAATGCCCAGTGTGGTGGCTCACACCTATAATCCCAGCTCTTGGGAGGCAGAGGCAGGAGAATTGCTGTAAGTTTGAGCCTTGCCTGGTCTACATAAGGAGCTCAGGGCCAGCCTGAACTACAGAGGAAGACTGTGTCTAAAATTAAAAAAAAAAATTTAAAAACAAGAGGACAAGCAAACTTGTTAATGAAATAAAAATTAAGATTTTCCATTTGGGGGGCCAGAGATTTAGCTCAGTGGTTCTAGCGCCTGCCTCACAAGCGCAAGGCCCTGAGTTCGATCCTGGTAACCACATACAATGCTGGGCGTGGTGACTCACGCCCACCAGCAATCAGTACCACATACCACAGTGCCGGGCGTGGTGGCTCATGCCTGTAATACCAGCACTCAGGAAGCAGAGGCAGGAGGATTACTGAGTTGAGGCTTGCCTGGGCTACATAGTGAGCTCAGGGCCAGCCTGAACTACAAAGAGAGACCCTGTCTCAAAAAAAAAAAAAAAAGATTTTCCACTTGTGTATAAATTTCTGCCAAAGGTTGTAGTCATGTAGTAAATAATGTATTATTATCTGCTCTGTGCACCAAACAGCAGATCCTGAAACTTTTTCTCTCGGACAATGTTCTTCCACAAAACCCTTTGTACCTACTGTCGCCTCTCAGCCAATCTGCAGCACTCCTCATCGGGCATTCAGATGGCTCCTTAGGCTTCGCGGTTCTGAGCACACAGTACACACACCCTTTACATCCCCGTCTCTGGAGGATTGAGCCTTAGAAGTGGAATTGCGAAGTCTGTGGCATAAACTCTTTTATGTCTTCTGAATCTTTGTGCCAAACTGTTACAGTAAAAGTTGTATAAATTCCCATTCCTGCCAGCCACAGGCGAAAGAGTTGACTTCTTACATTGTTCTTTAAGCTTTGCCAATTGTATAGCAGTAAAACATGCTTTGTGTTTCAACTCACATACATTTGATTACTATAGAGAAAGGCTATACTTTCAGGGATCATTTCTATAGTTTGTGAGTACTATAGAAATTGATATAACTAAATTATCAAAGGTATTTTTTTTAAACAGGGCTGTGCCATGGAAAGCAGGCTGTCCTCAGGTTTGTGGGATCCTCCTGCCTCACTGTCCCCAGTGCTAGAATTACAGGCATGGGTCACCATGCCCAGCTGAAGCCTCCAAAGAAGATTGTTAAAGACTTAAAACAGAAAAATTGCAATCTCGTGTATCAGGGAAGTACTGGAACAGGTATACCATGACGTTTAGAAAATAATTTAGATATTTCTAACTCTGGATTGGAAATAGTTAAACGCACGTTACAGATTTACATGTAAATGTGAATACAGATTGTAAGGATGCAGAGAGAGGGAGGCCAAGGTCCACATCAGCCAAATGCAAATCACTGCAGATGGTAGTCGGTACCAAGTTGCCTTTTATTGTCTTCTTACAAGCTCAGATTCACCCTTAAGATCTTATAAAGTTCATTTATAGGTCATTTTATTAGAGGATGCTAATCCTGTAAAAGACTTCTTTCATTCCAGTCACAGGAGTACCCTCAAGGTATGGTCATATTAGAGGAAGACTATTCCTGATGTAAGAATTTAATAGTTCTGGCACCCGTCTGCAACCCCAGCACTCTGGAGGCTGAGGCAGGAGGGTTCCCTCAAGTTGTCCCTCACTAGGTGCATTCCAGATTAATCCTAAAACACACTTCATTCTCTGGGACGGAGCGGCTCCCATGATGGTTCTGATGAGCATTTACTAACTCCCTCCCTCTGTCACACCATCAGCCTTGGCTTTCAGGGCCTACCCAGCAGAGGTGAACTGGTCTCCAACAGAAACATTCTTCATTTGTAAGTTTTAAAATGGGGTCACGAGAAAAGTGTGAAAGTTTGCTGAAAGTACTTTACTGTTACATATGGCAGGCCAACATGACAGTTCACACTGAGAGACACAACCCGAAAAGTAAAAAGTAAGTGAGCTGGGACTCTGCCGTGTGGGGAGTAACATGCCTGGGACTCCCGCACACCGCGAGCATGTCAAGTGTTAGTTCCCTGGAGAATGCATGAATTACACACACACACACACGCACACACACACACAGAGTATACCATCAAGGGTTATTTCTCCATAAGAGGAGTTTAAGGCATCTTTAATCTAGAGTTTTGTGCCATCAACTTGTGTATTTATTTGGGTTTAGGTGGTTTTGTTTTTTGACGACAGGGTCTCACTGTGCAGTTCAGGCTGAACTTAAACTCAAGGCAATCTCCTCAGTGCTGGGATGTGCACCATGCCTGACTAAAGAATGTATACTCCAGTGTGTCTTTTAAAATACATGTTAGGAAGTTAAAATGCCAGTTTGGTGCAGGGTCCTGGGTTGCAGGTGCGAATGGCCCTGAGAAACAGCACTCCCTGCTGCTGAGCGAGCGCAGAGCTGGGCCGGTCTCTGCCTGGCCTCTAGGCCAGCTGGGGATTTAGCTCAGTGGTTCCTGAGTCTGCATAGCAAGTGCAAGGTCCCAGTTTGATCCCCAGTGACCTCATACAACAATACTGGGTGTGGAGACTCACGCCCACATACCACAGTGCCGGGTGTGGTGGCTCACGCCTGTAATCCCAGTACTTGGGAGGCAGAGACAGGAGAATTGCTGAGTTCGAGGCTTGCCTGGGCTACAGAGAGAGCTCAGAACAAGCCTGAACTACAAAGTGAGACCCTGTCTCAAAAAAAAAAAAAGAAAGAAAAAAAAACACTGCCTGAGCCAGGCGTGGTGGCTCACACCTGTAATCCCAGCACTTGGGAGGCAGAGACAGGAGAATTGCTGAGTTTGAGGCTTGCCTGAGCTACATAGTGAGCTCAGGGCCAGCCTGAACTACAAAGCAAGACCCTGTCTAAAAAAAAAAAAAAAAAAAAAAAAAACACTGCCTAGAAAGACAATGTTCCAGTGGGAAGAGAACGAGGGAGCAGAGCAGGGGAAGGAGGTAGGGACAGAGGGAAAGGAGCAGAAGGACAAAATGGGAACAAAGCTCTTGTAAATAAGGAGAGGAAGAGACGTTGAAGGAAAGGCAGGGGACTGAGAGAAAAAAAAGCGATTTATGTCATGTACAAATCCCCCACAATGAATGTTATCTTTATCTAATGTGCACCAATAAATTTTTTTAAAGGCAAAAAAAAAAAAATCATTCACTGGACTATAAGCAGTTGTGACTCTATAGAGAACTGTGTGGACTGAAACTGCTCAAAGCAAGAGCTTTCTAGAGGTTTTAGGAAAGCATCTTACGCCTGATTTGCAGAGAATCTAAAAATCAGCATTGACATGAAGGACAGGAAAAAGAAAGTTGGAAGAGTTCTAGAGCCTATGAATACAGACACTCATAAGATTATTTTTAATACCAAATACATGGTCAATTTTCACAGTAAGGCTCATTGCCCCAAATGGATTTGAAAACTAGAAAAAGCTAAGTCCTGACTCTCCCCAGGCTGCTTTGGTCCAGCCCTCTTCTCTGCACCCTCAGACCCATGAGAACGCACACAGGTCTCCCGCCACGCAGCTCCTCTTGGGCAGGGAGGCGGCTGGCACATGCACAGCAGACACTGGTTGAGTCTCATCACCTAAGAGGTGGGTCTCGGAACTGATGCGCTCACACAAGAACCTTATGCAACCATGTCATACCTTTCCCCCTCCAACCAGCACAGGCTTCAACCTGCTTCTACAGAAGTTATAGTTCATCAATTCAGCATTCAGGTGGGCTGACCCGAAAGGCTGGGGTTTGGGGTTATTTCTTTGGTTTTTAGGTTTGGTTTTTTAAGACAGGTTCTCATGGTGTAATTCAAGTTGGCCTTAAGCTTATTATGTAGCCCAGACTGGCCTCCAATTCCAGGCAATCCTCCTGTCTCAGCCCCCCAAATGCTGGGATTATAAGCATATGACTGGCAAAAGGCTGTTGTGATGAAGTAATTTCAAATGAAACTTAACTATTGAGGGCAACTTCCTAAGGATGGTATCGATGGGCCTGGACTGTTGACTGTTGGGAAGGAAGGGCTTTTTATTCCACTTGTAGTGTATTTTAATTCAGCCTCTTGGGGGAAAAGATTACCGGTTGTTTGTGTACGAAACTTCCAGCCCTAGGTGAAAAGCATAGCTGCGAACTAGATAAGCTGGTCATCTGCAGATTGCCTGCCATGTGATCTGCCCGAAAGGCAGCTCCAGGTGAAGACCATTTTACCTCCTGGAGCTGGGTGTGCTGGGAACCACCCTGTTTGTCCATGAATAGGCAGAGGAGCACTGTGCCGAGCTGACCGCCACGTCACTGGCTACTCAGAGTTCATGTATTTTAGAAATGGAAAGAACTTCCACCATTTTCTAGCCCAATTCTCTCATTTCTAGGTAAGGAAGCCATGTATAAAGGTCACCGCTGACTCAAGTTCACACAATAAATTAGGAGATCTGGCGCTTCTGTTTGTACCAAGAAAATGATCTTTTGAAAAAGAAACATAGAAAAGAGCTTCCCCCAAAGTCTTCCTTAGAGAGTTGTGCTATGATCAGTGTGGCGAAGACAAGAAAATCACTATTAAGAAATGAAATCCCAAAAGATTAGAATAGGCTTCCTTGTATTCAATTTTTCTTCTACTTCTTTTAATTTTTTATTTTTATCAGTACACGTTTCCAGATCATGATTACATCTGCCATCAGGAGTTAGTACAATTTCATAACATATCTCAATTCTCTTTACTTCCCTTTCCAATCTTCCTCCCCCTTATTCATGTAGCTCATAGAAACATTAATATTTTTAACATTTTCCTGTAAAAAGCTCAAATGTATACAAAAGCAAGATAAAATACTAAAATGAGCCCTTGTATCCACAAGCAAGTGTCTTCACTTTATCAAAGTCTGGCCAAGCTTGTCTAATCTAAACTGTCCACTTCCACCCTATCATTTTAGAAGTATATATCAGACATTCTGTCATTTTATCTGTGAACATTTCAGAACATATCTCCAAAAGATAAGAACTCTTTTTTAAGTACAGTCATAAAAGCATTATCACTCATAAAAATGTAACAATAACTTCTTAATATAAATAGATTTCTTAGAGGCACATAAATTACTCTTGACCATCCAACTGTGGCATACTACTACAACTGGGTAAATACTGTTTCTCTGGTTTATTCATTCAACAAACACTTGCCTGTTTAGGGTTCATATACACATCCCAAGTGCTTGGTTTGCATGAAGGATGAGGGAGAAGACCCAGATCCTGACTTTTTGAGAGGTGATAGACAACAGAAGAAAGAGAAAGAACTCTAGAAGCAGAGGCTGTGTGAAGAGCACAGCACCATGCCTTATTGAATGTGTATTAGCACATTTCTTCTTTCTCAAAGCCTCAGATTATGTGCAGAACGGGACATTGATGGCTATCTGACAGTTAGGAGGAGAGCTAATGAGATTAGATTTTTAAAAAGAGATTAGTTAAATAATAGCCCTTCCTACCAGCAGGGGCACAGGTCCCAGGACACCATGTTGCCTCAGGATACCAAAATCTGCACGTGCTTGGGTACCACACACAAAATGGCACAGTGCAGAATTCACATATAACCTACAAACATCCTGCGCCAACCTGCCACTTAACTCTTGATCGTGTCTAAAGCAATGTCAATGATATATCAACAGTTGTTACACTGTATTGTATAAAGACAAAAGAGAAAATTCTGTATGTGTTGAAAATAGATGCAACTTTTTTTTTCCTTCTGAGACAAAGTCTTGCTTTGTAATTCAGGCTGGCCATGAACTCACTATGTAGCATAGTCTGGCCTCAGACTCTCAGTAATCCTCCTGTCTCTGCCTCCTGAGTGCTGGTATTACAGGTGTGTGACACCATGCCCAGATGATAATGATGCAGCTGTTTATTTATTTGGGGGGGTACCTGGGATCAAACTCGGGCCCTTATGCTTCCAAGGTAGGCAGAGTACCACTGGAGCTAAATCCCTGGCCAAGGATGCAACTTTTTAAATAATATTTTCCACCTTCCCTTGGTTGAATCCACAGATAAGGACTCTGACCACAGAGGGTAGATCACATATGAAGTTACAGACCTGAAAAAAAAAAACACATACAAAGTGGCCCCTCTTTTTCTCTCACATATTTGTAAGTTTTTAGTTACTAGCATTTGTTCAACCCAACTGATTATCTATTAACTAATGGACGTGTAAGCATACCTTAACTCTTATTTTCTAAGTTGTACAAATAATGCTTTACAAAAGAAGAAACACTAGGGTATAGCCCAACTACAGAGCTTTTGCCCAGATTCAGTTCCCCAGAACCACAGAGAGGGAGAAAAAGAGACACTGAAGACCAGATGCCCAAGAACTGGTTGGTTATGGCTACACACACCTGCAATCTCAGCACTCTGGGAGACTGAGGCATGGGAGTCTGAGTCCTGCCTGAATAACTTAGTGGCTTAGCAAGATTCTGGCTCACATTCTATAAATTTACAAAGATATAACTCAGTGTGGAGGCTTTAGGTTCAATTTCTAGCACTCCAGAAGAAAGGGAGGAACTCATTTCGAACTTAGAAAAACTGCAAGCCAAAGTTCAATGGCCACAGATTTTAAGAAATACCAGAACTCGTTAAGCACAGTCAGAATGATCAAGTCATACTTTATGAATGAACAAATGAGTCCACGAGGAATGTGAAAGGATCTTTTAAAGAAAAAGCAAAATTCTTGTCCACACAGGACAGCTAAATGTAGGAAGACCAGAGACTCAGGTGACTTACATTTCAGCTTTTCTCTGTGCCTGGTTTTGATGGCTGTCTCTATTATTAAGGGGGAAACTCTTATCCTTCATAGGTTCAGAAGGTAAGCTATTATTCCATGAGTAAAGACAGCATATTGCTCCACTTACTTTTGTTATTTATTTATTTATTTGGGTTTCTTGAGCTAGGATCTCCTACGTAAATTCAGGCTGGCCTTGAATTCATAGATTCTCCTTGCCTCAGCCTCCCCAGCGCTGGATTTACAGGTGTGCACCTCCATGCTGGGCACTATTGGCTTTAATGAGGATAAAATCCTGGTTCCTGATCCAGCATTCATGCAACACTTACTGTTAATAAACTGTTGGCTGTTTACTATTTAGTCATTTTACAAGGCTCGTACAGCCCTCTGAAGTCAACCCTTGCTACTAGCCTTACTTAATACTTGAAGTAACCAAGGCCCCGGGAGGTCAACTAAATTGATTGCAAGAAGGAAGGAAGACAACTCAGGGGAAAAGGCCCTCGGTAGACTTTTCTAAGCTGAACACCAAACCACCAGGCCCTGTAGGTAGAATGACACAGCTCGCTCTGGCAGCCCCAGGAAGCGCTAGCCTCAGGCGTCTTTGCTTCCTCGGCGGTCTGCCCTGGAGCAGGCAACCAGGACTGGGCCAGTACCACACACGCCTCTTCCCTTCATCAGGGCCTGCTGCTCCCTCCCTCCGGATCCTCCCTGCAGAGCCTTCCAGCTCTTCTCACCGCCGGGACTTAGAAACCTAAAAGGCCCCACACTGGGGCCCCGCGCCCTCTCCAGACACTGGACGCGCCTCCGTTTCCTACCCTCCCGTTGCTGCCTGCCTCTTCCCACCCAGCTGTTGTCTGACTCTTCAACTGAGAGGCTCTTGGGTGTGAGTCACCTGCTCACAATACCCCTGGGAGTATGGCTTTTCGCTCACCCCAGCGCAGTCGCACAGGGCACCCTGCGCCGCCATTTTTTCCCCGCCCGCCGCCATCTTGCCAAGGCCCCTCCCTGGGTCCCACACACAGGATCCTATTCCGGGTTTCTGAGAACTGCAAAAAACTACCCACTTGCTAAAACCAGCAACCTAGGAATACTTTTCATTCCCTTACTCCTTCCAGCCATACCCAGTCTTTACCAACTGGCACCCAAAAGTCTCCCCAGGGTCCCGCCATCCCTGAGCCTCCCTCCGCTAGACTATTCCCTTCCCACACACTCTTGCCCACCCCACCCCGCGTACACCCCACCCTGAAAAACACCGTCCTATGCTGCAATACCCTCCTAGAGACCCTCAGCGCCTTCTCACAGCTTGGAGACTGCAGAGCCCATCGCCAGCAGAGTCGTTTCTACTTCCACCCGCGGCTGCCTCTGCAGCACTCCTCACCTCCCTTCTTCCACGCCATCTTCCCTTGGGATTTTAATTCTTTCGGATGCCCTTAACCTTGGCATTTTACCTGTACTGTTTTCCTTCTAAATGTCTTTCCTAACCATCACTGACCTTCAACTAATAAATATATTCAACCGAATCACAGCTCAAATGTTGCCCCAAGGAAGCTTGTGGCGTTATCTCCCAGACTGAATCGTCAGCCCTTTGTTCTTTTTGATATGGAATATTTGCAAAGAAATAGAACCTACATGGCATTTTATTACCATGACATGCCAGGATAACAGAGCCGATTCCATTAAGATTTTACTTTTCTGTGAACAGAACTAGAATGACAAATACTGCCACAAGGAGACTTTAAAGACCCTTCAATTTAGTGGCATCCAACCTGGTCTCTACAGAACTCTAGTGACCAAACCCATCAAAGAGACCTGAAGGCAGAACTCCTGGTTCTGTAAACCCCTGCTTCATCTCTGTATCAGAAAAATCTGCTTTACAAATCATGATTCCAGCTGGGCATGGTAGCAAATGCCTGTGATTCCAGCACTCGGGAGACCGAGGCAGGAGGATCACCTGATCCCTCACATAGTGACTGTAAGGCCAGCCTGAATTACATAGACCCTGTCTCAAAAAAAGCGGTTCCATTGCAGATTCCACCCAAGGAGCTGCTAAAAGGGGTTTGAGATATGTTAGTTAAGCTTAGCAAGTTTATGATCTAGATTACGAGACCAAGTCCTACAATCAGAAAGAGATTTGTACCAAATCTCAAAGCTAATTAAATTCCAGACTTAAGGTAACACTCCCAAGAATCTGTACCGAGTGTTCTGTTTGCCATCTGAAAAGGAAGCAGCAGCGGGACTCTGCCAGGAGTGTGAAAAGGCGTGAGCTCTTCGTAACCGAAGGGCAGCCAGTAGGCTGAGATGCAGGGTGTGTAACACATTGTGAAATGAGAGTCAGATATGAGCAGTTCTAGAGATAATATATGAACCTTATTTTACTGGCTGCCATTTTCAAGGTTACAAAACCCCAAGCTAATTTTCTTTTCAGCCTCTGTTGATACAAAGATGTACATATCTCTAGCATCTCGCCTCATCTCCCCAAGCACGTTAAATGCTATGACAAACATCCGAACAACTTAACAACCTGTCTTTGTCCTTTGTGCTCTGTCTCCTGGATCCGGAGAATGGAGGGGAACTGAGAACCCGCAGTGATAAGGTGCTGTCACCAGTTAGCTCTGATGGCTGGGGGACAGGGTGGAGAAGGCCAGGGCTGGAGCTGGGCCTGGTGCTGGCTCTCTGCCAAAGCTGGTGCTCCCTGACCCCGGGATAACGGACAGCAATTGCTACTCACTGCCAATGGGACCTCCTTGCCCCAGAGCTCAGCTCATCTCCCAGTGGTAGCTACTGTCTTCTCTCTCGTCCTTCCCTCTGACTTCTTAGAGGTTGTAGTGGCCATAGCATTCACTTTATGGTCTTCCCGATGCAACTAGAAATTCTCCTCACCCTAACAGCTCCCACCCCAACGCAGATCCAAGTGATATACATTCATAAATGCTTCTTTTTGGGAAGTAAGGGGATGAGACAAGATCTCAATGTGTAGTTCTGGTGGGACTCAAATTTGCAGTCCTACCTCAGCCTCTGGGATTACAGGTGTGCACTCTAATTCCAGGGGTTATAGGCTACCACACCCACATTGTGTATAAAGTTCTTTTAATGCAACAGCTACTCTTATTTTCTCCATTTTATGGGGATAAAAAAAATTTTTTGAGACAGGGTCTCACTTTATAGTTCAGGCTGGCCCTAAACTCACAGTGTAGCCCAGGCTAGCCCTGAACTCACAGCAATTCTCCTGCCTCTGCCTCCCAAGTGCTGCTATGGGAAAAGTATTGCAAAATGGGTGAATTCTTATGATCCTAAAGAGCCCTAAAATCTCTGAGGAAATAAATATCTTCATATTGGTACAGACCAGTAGGAAAAGAACAAACATCACTAAATACATATCCTTTCTTTTAAAGTCAATAAATAAATAATCTTGGGGAAGTTCCAAATTGGGAAATGTGTATAAAATGAGGTACATCATTAAACCATGTAAAGAGCCATACCAAACATTGCCATATGTAAGATCCACATTTATTTATTTATTTATTTATTTATTTTGAGACAGGGTCTCGCTTTGTAGTTCAGGCTGGCTCTGAGCTCACTATGTAGCCCAGGCAAGCCTTGAACTCAGCAATCCTCCTGTTTCTGCCTCCTGAGTGCTGGGATGACAGGCGTGAGCCACCACGCCCGGCACTGTGGTACGTGGTATTGATTGCTGGTGGGCGTGAGTTACCACGCCCAACATTGTATGTGGTCACCGGGGATCGAACTCAGGACCTTGTGCTTGCGAGGCAGGCGCCGGAACCACTGAGCTAACCCTCCGGCCCCATATTAATTTAATATCTGAGTCCAGGTGTGACACACACAGCCATAATCCCAGCACTCAGATGGCTGAGGCAGGGGAATCGCCTTGATTTTGAGGTCAGTCTGGACTACAAAGTGAGCTCAATCCTAGCTAGAATTGCAAGGCCAGCTTGAAGTGTCTCACAACAACAATTTAAAAATTATCTGTAAATATACTTAGGTGCTGAAACAAAATATTTTGGATAAGACTTTTGCTTTTAATCAGTGCCTAAGGATTGTTTTTCTTGTAAATGATACACAGGGCTCTGTTCTTCCAACATCCGCAGCCCTACGCCCTACTGGGGATTAAATCTCAGACCTTCACAGAGTTATGTCCATGGCAACTTTAATTTTTTATCTTGAACCAGGGTCTGACTAAGTCTCTAAATGCTCCAGGCTGGGCTGGAACCTGCCATCCTGTGGCCTCAGCCTCCCAGCGTGACAGGTACGCTTCACTGCCCAGCTCTGTTCCTGTTGATGTCAGCTCATTGGTCTAAGCTTTTTTTTTTTCTTACTGATATAAGAATTTTGTCTCACACTGTTGTGAAAGGTCTGCAAGAGTGGCTGTGAGCAAGGAGAGCTCCATGCTGAAGGAACCAGACGGCACTGAGGGGTTGCTCCGGAGAGGCCAGAGTGCTTTGGGTGTCCCTGTGCCATGCCAGGTTTCCTCCACATTGCTCTGCAACCTCTGGGCTTCGAGATCCAGCATGTTCACAGGGATGGCTTGGTGTGGGGCATCGGACACGCATAGCTTATGCACATGAGAAGTGAATGGAGACATCGCCATGGCTCATTCATTCATTCACTCATGCAACAGGCTCTATTCCATTGCACTGCACAGCAGCAGCAGAGGGAACCCGCACTCGGATTTGTGTCGACATGGACTTTGTTATTCAGTGTCTCTGTGGCCTCCCTTTGCTTCAGGTTTTTTTGCCTATAAGATAGCAATTAATAATAAAACTGATCTCACACGTCATCCTAGATGTAAAGCAATGAATAAAACATGGTCTCTAACTTGGAAGGGATCCCAAAAACACCACATTCACCCCCAGACTTGATGAATAAACTGCTCGGTACTTGCAATGCCAGAAGAGACAGACAATCGCTGTTTTCTCTGAAATTAGGGAAATGGAAGCAGAGAATGTGAGACATTCAACAGACAACAGCAGTGCAAACAGAACTGCACAGCTGTCTGGAAGCTCAGTGCCTGCCCGCAGGCTCCCAGGCTTCTGTGGGGCACAATACAGCTCCTGGAGACGGGAACCTGGGTGTGATACCCGTTCTGGCACCTTCTAGTGGTGCCACTTGGCCCCGTGCTAACCTAAGCCTCTTTACCCTTTCGATCGTGCTTTGGACAGGAAGGGTACTGACCACAACATGCAGGCGAAATGAAGTCTGAAATGACTTGAGATGTCCTGAGCTCTGCGTAAAAGCTTTACATTTTCTTCATCCTCCATTAGTTGAGATCTTCTGGCAGCTGCTGAGGAATGGGTGAGGGTTGGCAACTTCCATCCCTCTCGCTTGGAGGAATTCTGACAGATCTAAGAAAAGAGAGGGGTTAAAATGGCACGAAAGCAAGCCCAACTCTGCTGTAATCCAAAAAGAGAAGAGTCTCCTGCAATTGGCCAGGACTTCTAATCTAAATCCATCCGGAAAACACAACCCAAAGGCCTTGCTGTTGAGGGCAGGCATGTGTGGACAGGTGTGTCCACATGTCACACACATCTTGTTTTTGATGGGCTGAGGGGTTGAAGCCAGGGGTGCACTGAGCTAAACTCCCGGATTTTCTTATTGTCTTATTTTGAGGCGGGGTTGCCCAGAGTGGCCTTGATGTGTGGGACTGGGCCTCCATGCCCAGCCACATTCACTACACCAACCTCTGTATTATCTATTCACTTATTCATCCAAAGATGAGAACCAGCCACCACCTCAGTGCCTAGAATTACCGTCTGCAGATGATGCAGAACTGTACTGTTCGGCGATGTGCAGGAACCCGAAGCAAATCCCAGAACATCGCCACCTCTTCCTCACTCTTTATCCCCTGTGCTCTCACACCAGACAGGAGCAAGAGGTAGGTGCTGGCTGAGTGGGGCGAGGGTGGTGGCAGCGCTCTGTGCTGGCCACCTTTGACTTCCTGCTCTGTGTCACTGTGCTCAGGAGGGGACTTTCCTCAGTGGTGTGCTAACCTACATTTTCAAACCATTAGGTGCTTTGCACCAGAGACCAGCCCAAAGGGAAGAAAACATTCGGCACAACTCAGTGAAAGCAGCGTATCTAGAGATATTTTAATGTGCAAAACTTGACTACGATACAAATAGCATATATAATTATTGCCTGAGAAACGTCGGTGTCTACAGAAGAACACCACATCCTAATGAATAAAGAGGGGTTACATAAGCCGAAGAAAAGCAGCCCCACCCTCAGATCGCGTGGAAATGCAGTGCCAGCGCCGGGCCAGGCTCAGAAGGAAAAGGGAAAAAGAGAACCTCCAGATAGTACTCTTGACTGTTGCATAGAACTGCACTTCGTAGCATACCCAGTTCACTTCTTCTAATTACCAGCTCTTCCACTGAAAGGTCTTTCTTTCATTCACAGATCAGAACCTTGAAGCGAACTTCGTTCACTGGGGTCCTAAACCGCGGTCTGTGGAAACTACGTGCTTGCGTGTGTGCGTGCGTGTGCGTGCGTGTGTGTTGGGAGTCAGAGCTTCACTCACACTGAATATGCGCTCAACCACCAACCTTCAGCATCTTCAAAGGGACAAGTCTCAGTCCCCCTGGCTCAGCTGTGGCAGTTTCACAACGCACAGTTCCAAATCCACCCTGCCTCTGCACAAAGGAGGGACTTGTAGACAATATGTGGACACCATAGTCCAGTGCTCCCTAAACTGTTCTCCTCCAAACCTCAATCACGTGGGATGATGATGCTAATAAAAGTTGAAAACGTACTCTTCAAGCCTGAGACGTTCAAAACACACTAGTGCTGCCATATTAAAGTCAGACCTGGAGGCGCACAGCTGCAATCAAAGTACTTGGGAGTAGGAAGTAGGAAGATCACTGCAGGTCTGAGGCCTGCCTGGAGAGAGCAAGGTCAGCCTCAATCGCACAGTGAGATCCTGGCTCAGAAAAATCAAATTAAATCAAAATTTCAAAGCTGCTAGCCTGTGAACACTTTTGAGAAATGGGGAAGTAAGCATGCTTGTTTACCCTACTTGTCTGGCAGTATTTCTCTCACTCTCCTCCCCAGACACTTTCAGAACTGAGTTCTGGATGTTTCTCTGTGATGCACATCAAGGGATGATGCCTCAGATCCTCAGCCCAATTTTTGTATTCTGTAATTGCGAAGTCTAGAAAGATGGTAATGAGCAAAATTTTTGCGTGGGACAGTCGTGAATCTCTCTCTAGCCATTTTGTCTAAATGTGGTCCCATGTGCCTGTAATCCCAGCGTTCTGGAAGCTGAGGCAAGAGGATCTCCAAGAATTCAAGGCCAGCCTGAGCTACATTATGAGTTCAATACCAACCTGAGCTACATAGCAAGACCCTGTCTGAAAAAGCAGTGATAGCAAAGCAACTTTTTTTTTTTTTGAGACTAGGTCTCACTTTGTAGTTCAGGCTGGCCCTGAGCTTACTATGTAGCCCAGGCAAGCCTTGAACTCAGCAATCCTCCAGCCTCTGCCTCCTGAGTCCTGGGGTTACCGCGCTCAGCATTTGTGGTGTGTGGTACTGCTTGCCAGTGTGCATGAGCCACCACACAATGTACTATTGTATGTGGTTACTGGGGATCAAACCAGGGACCTTGCACTTGCTAGGCAGGTGCCGGAACCACTGAGCCAAATCTCCGGCCACAACATGTTCTTGTTCTTTATAAATTGCAGATCACTTTCCTTTTGCAGGGGATTCCCTCCTTTCATGTACCCATCCCTCAAACTCAGGAACTGCATTTAAATAATTCACCTCTCTTGAATACAAGCATTCCAATGCTAAATTAAGGACTTCAGCCAGACATGGTGGCACACCCTGCACATCTGAGTCCAGCCTGGGCCACCTAGCGAGTCGCCTGTGCCAAAAAGTGGAAAAAGAAAACAAATATCCTACCAGGTCCTGCTTTCCAACTGGGAGATGTTTGGCTGGTGGAACTTCTCTGTGATTCCACCATTTAATGCGCCCGACAGATGTGGGGAGAAGCTGGCCCACAGTCATCTCAGAGCTAAAAGAAATTTGGAGTCGTCTGCCTTGAGTCCTTCCTTTTGCAGCAATGAAGAGACGCGGGCCAGACTAGGGGGTTGGCAGGCCCGAAGGACAGGTAGTGGCCAGCCGGCCCAAGCCTGAAGCTCTCCTCCGGGGTGACAAACCTGCTCCCTGACCTGCACACTGAAGCCTGTGCTTGCCAAAGAGGGTGCAGAAGCCAACTGATTATCTGTGCCGGGTGACTCTGTTGCAAGCGCAAAGGTGAAAAGATTTCCACTCATCACTGTCCCAGAAGACTAAAGGGAACATGGACAGATCTCTGATTTCTGGGAGAGCAGCTTCTCTGCACAGATTAAGCAGATGCTGGCCAATCTCTCCTGGGAGGCCTAGGAGGATGCGAGCTTGGCTGGAAAGGAGGCCCTAAGAGCAAAATCTAGGTGAAGAGAGTAGGCGATGGTGACTTTCAACATAAATATCCTCAGAGCTGCAATTCCCTCTGCATGTGGCAACAGATTTCAGCATTGAAACTTTATTTTCTTTTCGCCCTGGATTTTTCTTTTCTGTGTAGTACTTGATAAGGTGGTTTGTTCTTTGTATTAAACCCCCTGGGGGTTCATTTGGGGAGGAAGATGTTTGTTTGTTTTTTTTAATTCAACTATATTCTTAACTGATACAGAAGCTCATAAAAATTGTACATATTTATGGGAACCAATGTGATGTTTCGATATGTGTACACATCGTAAAATGTTTGATACCGTCAAACATATGTCCTCCAACATTTACTATGTTTATGGTGCAACATTCCCACTCCTTTCTTCTAGCTTCCTGAAATCTGCAGTACATCGTTTTTATCTACAGCCACCCTGCCCGGGAACTTTCTATTCTTGTCTGTTATTTAGCACCACCTGATCGATCTCTCCCCCTGAAGACATTTAAATTATACTTTGTTCTTGAAAATGAGCATCTTTAATGTTTGTTACTGGTTTCCAAGCTCCATGAGCTTTCCTGCCCAGCCGTTCCCCTGGCCCGCTCCGCAGGCTCAGAGACTCACCTCTGCTCCACGTAAGGCTCCCTTTCAGCAGCTCCCCGGCCCTCCCGGTCCTCCCGGTACGTGACCCCCAGGAAATAAAGGAGCATGTGGCCTTGAGATGCCCATTATGTAGCTCCACTCACCAGAAACTCTGTCGCCAGGTGGCAGGGATACAGGATGACACGAAAACAATCCCATCTTTCATTTCTCAGCTTCTGTCACGCACACCCCTTCTACCTGAAAGAGACCAGAAAATCAGAGAGAAAAGGCTTGAGAGCCAGTACAGCAAAGTGACAACCACAGAGTCCAACTCTTGGTGGCCTGGAGAAAAGGATTCTAGAAAAAGAAATTAAATTATATTCACCAAGCAAGTTGTTGGTCTGAACTGTTTAGGGCTATTTCCCTTTGATATTTACATTTTCTCTAAGCCTGGCCTCGCCTTTGAAAAGAAAACCTATCATTTCTATTCAATTAACTGCTTCCCCCTCTGACTTTAAATCAAGGGCAGTGTCTGTGTGATTTAATTACTTTTCAAGGAGCTTGTGTGGTGAAGCGGCCGCCACGAAAGCACAAGAGCCATATGGTGCTTCGTAAGGTAAGAATTCGATATAATTCAGGGATATTTGCCCAACAAACAGTACAGTAAGGCCGCTCCCACACACGCACTCGTTTTCTAACTATTTGACCTGTTCTATGCTCACAGGTCAAGATTTAGCTGAACAATTTAAAGTAATTAAAATGGGGGGCTGGTGTCACTTACCTATTGAAAATGTAGGGAGGAAAATATTGGAAGGATTTGCTATTTGATTACATGCCGGAAGTGACCATCTTCTTTAGGGAGGGGCTTATTTTTACAATTTCCATGCACAAGATTTTCAGATATGATTGCATTTACTAGTCATCTTATCAACATCAGCACTTTTAACACCAAAACACAATGTTAGGAAGTTGTAGATCAGATGTTGCTGAAATAATATAACAAGGCCCGGGCATCCACACCGATTATCCATGTGACACCACCAGCAAGGAGCTGTTGGGCACCGAGAAGTTTGCTTTATTCCTCTGCATGTACGAAAGACAGCACCCCAGTAAATCAGCCTCACACTCTCTCCAGTGCCCATCAGGGCAGTCCAGGGACAGCGGGGTGGAGGAACCCAGTTCCCAGTAAAGAAAACAAACGTGAAGACAGTTGCAAGCAATAGTGAAAACCTCAAGGGTCAGCAGAGATGAACAAATAGCATCAGATAGTACCAAAACGTTCTGGCTGAAAGGAGAAATAGAATGTTTATGCATAAGGGATCTCACGTTCAGCCTGTTCATTTACAAAGAAGAATCTGAAATTCAGTATTTTTCCTGATTTGGTAAACATTTTGAATTACGCGTAACGTACACTGTATCCAGACTCTCCATAGTGAGAATGGAGACTCCTCAGACAGTGTGTCTACATTAGGTAACCACTTAAGATGGTAGAGAGCCAGTGAGGATCCAAGAAATGTGCACGTTTGTTTAGTAGATTTGCCTGTCAGCCAGAGAACAGAGTCTGTAGTTAATCACAAAGGCTTGAACACAGTTTAAATCACTCATTAGCTCTTCGGGTCCCTTCAGGCACACTTACTCACAAATGATGATAATGTGTCCTGTGACCTCAACACAGAAATGGTCCCTCACCAGGTATAAAATTCTAGAGATTATGCTCTTTGGAGTTAGACAAAAAATTTGAATTTTGAAATGTAGTCCTGCTCTGCCTGATTAATCTATTCATTTAATGCAAATGATTGTAGGACCCCTCAATCTATGGGTTTTTGGTCCTCCAGATCTTGAATTCTGCACTTTAGTGCTCTTTTCTAGTTCATATGTGATTAGATTGGATTGGACTTAAAGCTAAGTTAACCATGCCAAAGCCCATTCTGTTCGTGGCTGTGACCCTGGTCTACATTTAACTTGCACACATGAAAAAGTAAGCATATGAAGTAGACGAAAACCTTTGTAAGATAAATCCATCTATATGCTTCCCTTCAACAGAACCAGTAAACTAAGGTATTACACATAAACATTTATCCTCTACCCAAATGCCTTCTAGGAAAAATATTCTACAACCTACTCTTCTGTTTTAAACAATTTTGATGATATGAAATCAATTAGCAGAGTCTTTCCACAGTTCTTTCTCTTGAATTTCTGTATATGTCTTCGCTCTAAATTGACACATTTCTAAGCTTTGTATATCACATATAGATTTTTCTCTTTGTTTAAATGCATTAACCAAATGCCAGTGGTAAACATCAGCAAGTCCAATGGTCAAAACAGGATCTGTCCAACACCACTCTGGGTGCTACCATGTTTTGTTCACTTCCAGTGAAGCTAATTGGAATTTTTATTTGTTTTTCTTTTTTTTGAGATGGAGTCTCACTTTGTAGTTCAGGCTGGCCCCAAAGTGACTATGTGGCCCAGGCTGCCCTCAAACTCACTGAAATCCTCCTGCCTCTGCCTCCCAAGTGCTGGAATTACACGCGTGAGTCACCACACCCAGCACTGTGCTGTGTGGTACTGATTGCTGGTGGGCATGAGTCACCATGCCCAGCATTGTTGTACATGGTTACCCGGGATCAAACTAGGGACCTTGCACTTGCTAGGCAGGGGCCAGAACCACTGAGCTAAATCTCCGGCCCCACTAATCACATTTTTGAGGACATAATGTCATAATTACATTCATCTGTAACAAAAAGTGAAGGAGTTTAGCGGAGAGAAAGGATAAAACTCAGCATGGTGTCATGTGCCTGTAATCCCAGCATTCTGGTAGGCTGAAGCAAGAGGACTGCAAATTTGAGCCTCACCTCATCAACTTAATGACACCATATCTCAAAATTAAAAAATGGCTGGGCATGTAACTCACAGTAAAAGTCATGGGTTCAATCCTTTGTATTTAAGAAAAAAAAGGCAAAGGATAATTATTAATGAGAAAAGAGCATA
Source organism: Thryonomys swinderianus (assembly GCA_004025085.1). Lineage (NCBI taxonomy): Eukaryota > Metazoa > Chordata > Mammalia > Rodentia > Thryonomyidae > Thryonomys > Thryonomys swinderianus. Next base: position 22,986 of record PVIC010004602.1, read on the forward strand.
CTATGAATTCACCCCATGAAATCCTCTTATATATTCAATATGGCAGTTTGTCTTAGGTGTTCTTACTTATAGTATTTTTGGTTAATAATTCTAAGCTATGTTTTCTAAGCTGGATTAATTACTTTGATCTGAAGACATCTCCCTCACTATTAGAGAATAGACACAAGGACAAATCTAAGATATTTTCTTTAATTAATTTTATTGGCACATTTTAGGTCAATAATGATCATATTCATCATAGGGATTCATGATGTATCTTGATTTTTCTTTTTTCCCTAAACACCCCTCCCTTGAACCCCCCTTCCCCTCTTTATTTACAGAAACTTTGTTTCCATTTCTTCTTCTGGTCTTTTTTTCTTTTCCCTCTTTTCTTTCTCCCACCCTCCTCTCTTGTTCCCCTTCCATTTAAACATTTTCTTTCTATTTTCCACTATCTGTTATATATTTTGGTCCTTATTTACACTTTCATTGGTATTTAAACATGTTTATCTGATTTATTTTACTTGAGTATGGTATTAAGATACATCCATTTGTCCAGAAATATCTCAAGTTTATCCTTCTTTATGGCAGAGTAGTATTCCATAGTATTTTTAAAAAACCCACACATCTTTATACATTCATTCACTGGTGGGCATTTGGAATGTTTCCAAGATTTAGCTATCACAAACTATGCTGCTAAGATTTTTATTTAGAAGATAAGACTTCATAATAAAGAAGATCTCACTCTTAATGCCAGGCATGGTGACTCACACCTCTAATCTCAGCACTCAGGAGGCAGAGGCAGTAGGATTGCTGTGAGTTTGAGTCTAACTACATACTGAGTTCTGGGCTAGCATGAACTGCAAAAGCAAGACCCTGTCCCACAAACTTAAAAAAAGAAAAGAAGAAGAAGGAGGAGGAGGACGAGGAGGAGAAGGAGGAGGAGGAAGAGGAGGAGGAGGAGGAGAAGGAAAGGGAGAGGGAGGGGAAGAGGAGGGGAAAGGGGGGAGGGAGGGGAGGGGAGGGGAGGAGGAGGAGGATGCAGAAGACCTCACCTTTGGAATACTTCCCAAATCCTTGCACCTTTTGTTTATTTCCACAATTTTTATAAGGTCCAGCTACTAAAGTTAATATCTAGTTTATTTGGACTATGGTTTCAGATAAAATGTAGTAGGAAGAAACAGAGCACATCTCCTCCTGCAAAAATATGAAATTTCTAAATGCATGTTGTGTAGGACAGCAGAAAGGTAAGGAAGCAAAGAGAACTAAGTGAACTAAACGCAAAAGAGAAGAACCCTTTCAATTAGAGTGGGTGGCTACTGGCTATGTTCTACCTGGGAATATTTGCCAATCTTGAATGCAAGACGAAGCTTGAACTTGGCCTGAATACAAGAACTTTACTTTGAGAAAAATAAAATATTGTCAAAGCTTTTGGAGATGGTGTGAGGCTGGAATGACAATTTGAAAATGTTGGAATTCTAAATGCACACAACCTTTCCTCCCTGGTTTACTTTACAGAGTCAGAGGGCACCTGAAAGGTCAAGGGTCCTGTTCCCAAGAGCAAATGGAGGTCCTGTAGTGTCGCACCAGTGAGAAGGCACAGTCCTTCTCAAGGGGGAGATTGGTATCAAGCACACAGCCAGTGCCCCCCTTGAAATATTTTCCATGAAAGAAACATGGACTGTAAACTAGATAGCAAGATTCAGAACTCCTAAAAGGCAGACCCATTAACCCTTGTTGTTCTTTTATGGAAGAAGCAGAGACTTCTAGGCTAGCAATCAAAAGCCAAAGGGGATCTGCTCCACACCAAATGTTTAAAACCAAAAATGAACTAAATTTAACTGAAGTCTCATCCATGGTTAAGCCATCAAAGGGCAGATCTTCTTGGAACCAAAATAATAAAAACTTCATGCTGTATTGACATTTTATACACAGTGCCCAAAGTGAAACAGAAAATTATAAGATGTGAGAAGGAAAAAATAACCAATAATCAGAGGAAAGAAATAAATAAAGGAATGAAACAGAGATGAATCATGTATTAGGCTTAGAAAATAAGCTCTTTGAAATCTGCTGTTACTCTTTTAAAGAAAGTAAAGGGAGCTGGGCACACCATAATTCCAGTGCTCTGGAAGGTTAAGGTAAGAAGATCAAGTTCGAGTCCACTCTGAGAAATGTAATGACTTAGGAAGACCTTTTCTCAAACTGGATGGAAGATGTAGCTCAGGGGAAGGGCCTTGGGTTCTATCCAGTACAAAGAAAGAGAGAAAGAGACAGACAGACAGACAAAGAGAGACAGAGACAGAGAAAAAAGAAAAAAGGGAAGAAGGAAGGGGAAAGGCAGATAGTTAACGAAGACATGAAGCATTTCAAGAGGAATTAAATCTATGAAAAAGCATAAAAGATGCTCTAAAAATTAAAATAAAAATCTAAAGATAATAATACTTTGGTTAGGCTTCACATTAGATTGTAGGCCAGAAGTCAGGACTGGCGTACTCAAAATCAGACTTTAATACAAACTTTGAAATATTCAAAGCAAAGTATACAGAGGGAGTAAAAAAAAAAAACAGTGGAACATAAAACATATGTGAGTTATAATCAAATGGTCTAACAAATGTAGAATTCCAATGCCAGAAGGAAAAATGAGGAAAAAGTAATACTTCAATGAACCATGGCTGAGAAGTCTCTAAAACTCATAAAAGATGTCAATCCATAGATTCAAACAACTCCTTAAATTTGAAGTAGCATAAATATAAAGAAAGTCACATCTGATTTAATTGTGCTATAGGAACAAGCTTTCCTGGAAAATGCTATAATCTAGTCTTCACTGAAATATACCGGGCTAGACAGGGCTTGTTATAGTTTTAGTTAATGTCGCCCAACAGTCCATATGTTGAAGTCTGGGTCCCAGATATGGCACTAGTGGGAGGTGGTGGAGACTTTAAGAGGTGGGTCCTAGTGGCGGATCCATAGGGCATTAGGGGCATGCTCCTGTGAAAGGAACTGTGGATGTTCTTCCCCCGTTTCTTCCTCTCTTCCTCTCTCTTTCTCACCATTCTCTGTGATGTGTTGCCATGCTACTGGCCTAAAATCAATAATGACAAATGAACATAAACTGGAGCCTCTGAAACTGTGAGCCGAAACAAACTTTTTTCCTTTACAAATTCATTATCTCAGGCATTTTGTTACAGTCACAGAGAGCTGACAGTATGCTATATTAAAAGAGTACTATGGCATTTATTAAATGTTTTGTTGGGGGATTTTAAAAAAGAAGTTCAACCCTTCTTCTTCAAAATGCACCCTAAAAAAGGAGTCAGAGAGTAAAGCATAATGCAGACTCCCCAGGAGACTGAGACAGGAGGAGCACAAGTCCAAGGGCATCCTTGGAAACCTAGCACAAACCTCACTCAAAATTAAAAATAAAGAAAGAAGCCAAGTGTGGTGATGCGCACCTGTAACCTTAGCTCTCAGGAGGCTGAGGCAAGAGGATGGCCATGAATTCAAAGTTGGCCTGGGCTACAGGCCCACCCATGAATTCAAAGTTGGCCAGGCCAACCTGAACTACATAATGAGATCTTGTCTCAAAACGTAGATTAAATAAATAAATAAATAAATAAATAAATATTGGGAAGGTCTCAGAAGGTTGTTCAGTGATAGAGAGTTTCTGAGTTTGTTCCCCAATACTGCAAGAAAAATAAGCCAAGGAACAGGCCTATATGTCAGTCACCATTGCCGTACCTCAGTCTCACACTTGTGTAATCAGTGTCAACTCTCTTCCTAGTTCACTGGGTACCACAGAAGGACAAACTAAAGTGCTACAGATTCAGTTAGTTCAAAAAATTTCCCAACCAAGAAAAAAGTTATTAGAAGAGATTTCAGGAAGAAATAAAAAACAACTATACTTTCTACAGCACTCCCAGCCTTGCTTCTTCAGATTTGTCTAGAAAGAAAGCAGGAGGAACTTAACCCCTGCTAAGCAAGCACAGAGCAGAGCTGGCTACATCAGTAGCATCACCACAGTGAGGCAGGGTCTCCCGAGACTGAGCAGATGAATCACCAACAAGCAAACGTGGGTCCTCTGCACCCAATTGCCTGTCATCTTCCAGTTGGAGTCTATTTCCAGAGTAAGAATTCAGAGTTGAGACTGAAATAACTATTCTTGTTAAAGTTGAAGCTAAGACTAAAACAAGCCGTGACTAACAACATGTAAGGGTACATGAGAAAAATTACACTTTTGTTTCTTTAAACTTATTTACAGAATTATTTTATATTCCATGTGCTCTATTTGCATGTATGGTTAGAAAAAAAATGTAGCATTAAACATACACGAATCTCAGACTTAGAACCACCAAGAGAATTTCCAGAAAGTAGGAACCCTGCATCTTTTGGATTCAGTTGACCCCCTAAATTTGCCCTAGCCAAGACCCTACCCCCATTTACCTAAATGAATGAAAGTAACTGAGATAAATACAACAGTTATTGCCCTTATGATCATCACATTTTCAACTGCAAAGAACAAGGCAGCACTAACCGGAGAGCTTACCGGTGTAACCAGGTGTCCCCTCTCCTCCAGGGAGACGCCGAGGTCTGCAGGCCCCAGCCCGGCCCAGTGCTCTCCCCCAGCCAAGGGTGCAGCAGTGGGGCCCGTTCTCGTGCAGCCTGACTGTAACCTTGCACCACTAATCTCCGCAGGGAGCTGTTCTGCTCCATAGCTACCCACGTGTTCCACACCATCTCAACACTGCTCACCCACTTTTCATGGTGCAGCAAATCCATGTGACAAAATAATTTGCTCACGATTTGGCGTTTTGTTATATTTCCCCTCCCAAGACTTGTCCATTCATTTTCGCTAAATATTACTTCCACTGACGTGAGTGATACACAAAATCAGCCTCTTTGCCTGGGCTGTGTTTTTGTTATTTATCCTTCCACAAGCCTTGTGATTATTATTGCATCTAATCCTCTCCTCAGGGCCGCTACTTTACATTTCCTTGCAAAATTCTCCAAGTCCGTGGTGTCCCAATCTGTGTGAGCCCCGAGTCGTCTCTGTCCTCCATACCAGTTTCTGTGCTCTACACTCTCCAGCCATGTCCTGGCTCAAATCATTGATCTGTAGATTACTTCAGAACAGTCTGCAAATAAGATTTGAGTCCCAATTTTTTGCTGCTATTTATAGTTTGGGGTTCTTTTTTTCTTTCTGTCACTCACTGCAAAGCGAAAACAAATTCCTTTTAACGTATTTCCTTTTTGCTCAGCTTCTGTAAATCTATTGGTACTGCCATATGACTACAAATATAAAACAAGTTAATGTCTCACTCTCAGAAGAAAAAACATATTGCTTCTTTTTTCCTTTAGGCCAGCCATATTTTTCTAGTGTCTAAAACATATTAGGAGACTTCTCTATGATAGGTCTTTATGCAATTACAAATACCTATTTTATATCTTTATATAAATAAAGGCCACTAGGCATGACACGTGTTGAGTGTTGGTCTGTGTTGGGTGAATGAAGGCAGGCATCTCAGATTACACTTAGGCTCCTGACACTGAATGATATGTGACCATGAATCAGATACTTGACCTTCAAGTGATTCGGTGTCATCTGAAGATGACCTCTGGCCTTTGTGTTTATGGGTTGATGGGACGGGTTTTAAACTATAAAGGCATTAAGAGCTCCCTTGTCTGCGCATTATATAAAACTGAGAAATTTGCAGGATAGGGGAGAATAGAAACTTCACCTTTGATTTCCAAAAATAGAAGGAAATTTAGATTTCTAGGCACACAGCTACACTGGGATGACCCGTAGCTACTCTGTCCTGGCACCTGGGGTGCCGCGTATCTCTGAAGCCTTACAGTGTGTCTTCCTGTCCTCTGGGATCAGAGAAGCCAGAGAAGCAAGGTGGTTGCTCCACATGGTAGCGGTGGGGTGAGGATAATCGTGCTGTCCAGAGTCTGCCATCAGCTGGAGCTCCATGCAGTACAATGGTGTGAGCCCTAACACTCCCAGGTCTGTTGCCTTCCTCGAACCAAATTCACATAAATGTCTAGAAGTTTCTACAGGAAGGTGCAGTTTGCTGCAAGTGCCAGGACAGTTGTGCAGCCCACACATTGCACAAGGGAGCTGAGCAGGGCACGAGCATAGGCTGACATCCAGCCAGGGCTTTGGCCAAGTCCCTGTGGGAGAAGAGCCCCCTTTCCCTCCACACCATAACCCTACGCCCACAGACTCAAGGATGCCAGAGGTGGCTCCTCGTGCTAAATCCTCCATGGGGAGAGCCTCCTCCAGGGCACAGGGGCTCAGCTGGGGGCTGATGGAAGCCCAGGATGACTGTCCGAAGTGCATACGTGGGCACGTATGTGCATGTGTGCCGGGACACTGCCTGGGCCCTGCGCTGACCCGGCCACCATGTCCCTTTGCGTGCAGAGAAGGCAGCCCCCCACTTCCTCAGCCTACTCTGGGAAGCCCACGTGGATGTTGTCCAGGTCTTTGGAAAACACTGCTCCCCCGCTCTCCCTCCTCCCCTGTGTCCTCCCACTCCTTTTCTCCAAAGCCCAACCCAGTAGGACGCCCCACGCCTTTCCCTGGAGTGGACTGACCTTCCCTAGAGAATAAAAAATGACCAACGTCCCACTGTCCAAAACACAGGTGGCACAGACCCTTCTCTGCGAGTAGCTACGTGACTTGTAAAGAAATCAAGTGTTTCAATGGTTCTAGAGGCTGGAGGTCCAGGGTCAAAAGCGAGCCTCTCTTGGGGCCCTCCTCGCGACCTCGGAGTGTAACAGCGGGCATTACCCAGGGACAGTCCCCTCGAGTGCCCATGCTCGTGACCCACCTCCTCCTAGCCAGCTTCCAACGCCATCTCCTTACACCCCCGACCCACGACCTAGGAATTGGGTCTTCCATACGTGACATTTGGGAGACTCATTCAGACGGTAACAACAGGAATTCGCTAGAGGAGAAAATCATTTAATTAGTTAGCAAGTGTTGTCTTAGCAGTGAGCACACTGCTAAACTCAGCACCCCGCTGTCAGGTCTGAAGCCTCGGCGCTTCTGTAGAAGGTCTCTGCAGGAGCCGCTCCAGTGTGGAAGCTTCCTTCCTCCAAGTACGTGACTCGAGAGAGGTCACGAACACACCGGTGCTCGGAGCGGAAGCTGGCAGCTTGGGCAGCCTCATCTCAGTAGTGCCATGTCACTTCTTCCCAGCGCTGTGATGGGAGAGGGTGGAGGGACTTTCCCAAGGCGTGGGCGCAGGGAGGCCGGGGCTGCAGGCGGGATTTACTGTTCCAGGCCTGCTGGCTCGTCAGGGACACATCGCTCCAACCGGCAGGTGTCCTGAGCACATCCTGGCTTGGGTGTCATTTTGCAGGTGACAGAACTGAGCTGCAGCCTTGTTGAGGAAATTTCCTCATCGTCACCAAGCCGATGGTACCCAGAGTCCACCCTAGACTGCGGTCACACAGTCTGCCTAGCGTGTAGGAGTTGTCTCCACCCCTGAACCCCATGTGTGGACCAGACTTCTTCTTTACAAATGCTTTCATCTTCCAACTCAAAAGAGGGGCTGATCCCTCACAATGGAGTATGAACTCCCCTACAGTTTGGCTACAACCTACCTGGGATGGGTAATTCTGTGTCTGTCCAGCCAGCCATGGCACCCAGAAATTTGGTCAAATGTCATTCTGGATGTTTCCAGGAGGATGTTTCTGGTTGTGGCTCATATTTAAATCTGGAGCGCAGTAGCCCCACCCCCACCCATAGTGAGCAGACACCATTTAAGCAATCAAAGGCCCAAATACAAGAAGAAAGCCACTGACTTTCTCCAAACAGGAGAGAACTGACCAACAGGAAGCAATTGTTTTTGTTTTGTTTTATTTTGTTTTGTTTGGAGACAGGGTCCACTATGCATCTCAGAGGGGCCTAGAACTTGCAGTGATGCTCCTGCCTCAGCCTTCTAAGTGCCAGGATTACAGGCTGCACCACCACAGCTGGCCAGGCAGACAACATTTGGACTTTTCCTGCAGCACTGCGTCTCCCTGGAGCTGCAGTGGACAGCCTTCTCTGGCCTCCTGTCCACCCCATCAGGCTTGAACCACCAGGTCTCTGCAATCACCTGCGCCAATGCCTTAAGATAAATAAATATGCATAAATGTAAGTCTCCTCTGGTGTCTATTTTTCTGGAAAGCTAAGACTAATACCCTCCCTTCCAGCCTCTTCACCATTACAGCCCATGCCCATCGCCCTCAGCATGCAGGCCCCTGCCCATGCATCCACATGTGTAACCCAGGGTATGCGTGCTCACACACGTGCCACCATGTAGGAATGTGCATTTTTCTTTTTGGTACTAGAGACTGAACTTAAGTCCTTTATACAGAGTCACACCCCCAGCCCTCTTTTATCTTTTGTTTTGAGATAGGGTCTTAGAAAATCACCAAGTTACATACACACAGTTGCAAACCTCCTGCCTCAGCCTCTCAGAGCACTGGGATTACAGGTGTTCACAGGCTACTTCTTCACAGTCATTGTGAAAGCCACGCGGTGTTAACCCTCCAGGCAGGTCCCACCCACGCGGTGTTCAGTAAATGGGAACAGAGCAGCCTCTGACACGTCAAGGTCATGCAGAAGCGGTATGAACCCAAAGCCACAGGGCAAAGGGCCTGGAGGCTAATGGGAAGGGCCAATGGGACACACTGGAAGCTTCTCAGTAGAACAAAGGCACGATCTTTAGATCTGCACACGTTTGCAGAACATAGTACTTACACTCCTGTGTGGAGCTCACACATGTGTGTAACACATCTTAATTCCCTTTTCACCCTTCCCTCTCTGCTTGTTCTCCCCCTCTCCATCTCTTGATCTCTTCCCACTTAAGAAAGATCCATCTCCATACTTCCAGTTATCTACCTTTTATTTGCTCTCTCTTATTTATATTTCAGAGTTCTCATACAAGAGAAACCATGCATTATATAAGCTTGTGTGTCTAGTTTATTTCACTACCATTGCAATCTCGAGGTTTCCTACAAATGACTCACGTTTATCTTTACAGCAGAGTAGTACTCCACTGTGTATAAATACCACATTTTCTTTATCTGTGAATGTGTTGATGACATATAGACTCCTTCCAAGATCTCGTTGTGCTGTTATAAACATGGGTGTGCATGTATCACTTTAATATGAGGTCTTTAACTCTTGCAGGAAGATGCCTAGAAAGGGAATAGCTGAGTCATATGAAAATTCCATCATCTACATTTTGAAGGATCACTTTTACTACTGTTTTGAGAATAGAGTGCAGAGCACAGAGACCAACCAGGTCGTAGTTCACTGATGATAATCTAAGTAAGGAGTGATGTGGGCTAGAGGCAGGCAGGAGTGAGGAGAGAAACAATTATCCATGCATTAGAAGGTCAAATCAATAGGACTTGACTGACAGGAGGTGAGTATGAAAAGGGAGGAGATAACACCATGATTTTTGTTTTGTTTTGTTTTGTTTTGTTTTGTTTTGAGACAGGCTTTCACTGTGTAATTCAGGCTCACTATCCTCCTGCCTCAGCCTCCCAAGTGCTGGGATTACAAATATCTGCTACCATGCCTAGCAATTCCATAGCTTTTGGCCTAAGCAATCAGAATGGTAGAATTACCACCAACCAAGATGAGGTAGTCTGCAGATCTTGAGAAAGTAGTCAGATTTTGTGATATTCATTAGATTATCAGGCAGAAACATCACGTGAGTAACTGAGTAATTGAGTCTAGAAGTCATGAGAAAGACCTGTGTTGAGGTAATTTTAGGCCAAGAAATGGAAATGACAGCATCATCGTGAACTGACTCAGGAGAGATGGGATTGGCCAAGTTATGGATAAGCAATAGTTTTTTGAGACAGGGTCTCACTTTGTCGTTCAGGCAGGCCCTGAGCTCACTATGTAGCCCAGGCAAACCTCGAACTCGGCGATCCTCCTGTCTCTGCCTCCCGAGTGCTGAGATGATAGGCGTGAGCCACCACGCCCGGCTGGAATACAGTTTTAAACATGTTAAACTTAAGAAATCCAGTGGAAGGCAGGTAGCTACATAAGTTTGGAATTCAGAACAAAAGTACTATCTGGAGTTACAAACTTGGAGGTCTTCCGTAGAAAGATGGTACATAAATCCAGAAGATCAGCGGGCATCACGGGTACGGATAATAAAAAGGAGGATCAAGCCTTTGGGCATCTCAGAAGAAATGTCAGGAGACTGGAAATGAGCAGCCAGTGATAGGAAAAAAATAAGCCTGCAGAGAGGGTAGGCGACAAACTACACCCGGGAGTGAGCTCCTGGGCAGAACACTGCGGTGGCTCCACAGTGGTAACGATGTGCAGAAAAATGGTGCCGAGGACGGGAGACGACAGAAAATCCTAAATCCCAGCTACTGCGCTCTTTGCTGTGACCTTGCGGTTCTCCTTCTCATTCTTGATGACTCAACATCGACCACTCTGTAAAACTTTGGCTCATGATGTAAACATATTCAATATTGACCAAAGTACTGAGAGCCTAAGAAAGAATGATACAGATAAGATAAGGTTACTGAGCCCTAGAAGAACCAGATATTGTTAAAAGATCTGAAATGAAAAGACAGAAAAGCAAGGAAATTCCAAGCTGCTTGTTGGAAAAACATCTCCCCTGTTAATCTTTTTGGCATCTGGGTGGTGGTGAACCTGGTCTCCTGTAGGAAGATCTTAACGCTGCATTTCGAAAGGTCTGTTCTTTAAAGCAGCGTTAATATCTACATCAGTGGAGGATGACATTTTTCAGAAATGAACCATCTCCTTCCTTCCTGCTCTGGGAGCGTCCCCTCCCCCTCCGGCTCCTGCCCCCGCGAGTACTTTCCCAAGCCAGGTCAGGGACAAGACTATGTCACCTTGACAAAAACCTCCCATTACCTCTACATGACCTTTCTCCCAGACTTGGAAATGGAGCTGTTCGGCTATAGGTCAGGCGCAGGATGAGAGACAGGGCTGACGAATGGCGTCTGAGCCCTGCTCCCCTAATCCTTGGGGCAGAAGAGAGGCGCTCCGTGGGGTAACACCTCTGGTGATTCATGGCGCCTGCCACAGTGCACTCACATGTCATATAAATACAAACTGACAGTTCGGACACATTTGCCTCATGCTGGTATTTACTTAAAACCCTCTCAAGCACATTCCCAGGGGCTAGGCTGGGCACAGCTAGAGGAAAGGCCAGCAAACAAAGCCACACCAGCCAGGGATGGAGCTCAGCGGTTCCAAGCTTGTGGTTCAAGCACAAGGTCGCAGGTTCGATCCCAGGTACCTCTTCTCCAAAAAAGACACCAAACAACATATCTGGCTCCAGATTTATAGGCACACAGTCATCCTCTGAATACTCAGCCCTCTTTGGGGGCCACGAGGCACTTATCTCCACTGAGTCTGGCGAGTGGTTTGCTAGTGAGCCTGGAGGATAATCCTTCAACAAACAAGCAGGCAAACAAGGAGGCTGTAAACGGAGACCTCTGGAAAACCCAGGACTGTGCACCCTGCCCTGAGCTTAGGAACACAGAATAAAAACTAAGATGAAGGAGAGTGACAGAGACAGGGGAGGTAGGGAGGCCCTGGAGAGACTAAGACACCGCGGGACCCTCGGCAGTGACTCCGTAGAAAGGAAAGCTCGTGGGGAGACTCTCAAGCCCCAAATCCTGTTAACTCCCAAAGGAAATAGATAATATTGAGAACCTGATAGGCAGATGTCGACTGCTATTGATCGTGATTCGTGTTTGCGTGGCTGGAAGTCCCCGCAGCTTCCATGAAAATGTCAAGACCAGCAAGACTTTTCTTTCAGAGGAATATTACGATTGCCCACTTAGACACATCCTGGCAGCTAACAGTAAACTAACTGGGGAAGAAAAAGATGAAGCTGGATTTAGAAGTTCATGTAAAAGCAGAACCAACTCCAAACGGCAGCCATACCACCAGCAGGAGGCTCTTTTGGTGGCTAAACGTGGTATGAAATAACCTTTCGAGTGGTCACAGGAGCATTCGCTGCTGTGTGTCAGCCCATTCTGTGGTGACTTGAAAGCGCGGCCCTGCTCTGCTCCACCCGCCTCTCACGGCTGCCCTGACACTGGCCCTTTTTGCTCCAGAACATGAAGCGCCGTCCTCTGCAGATCAAGGAGGAAAGGAGACGCGCCCGAGCCGATCAACAGCTGGCGAGGCTGCAGGAACAGGCCAACGGGACCAAGTCACATTCTCCTAGTCTCTCATTCTTACTCTTGAGCCACGACCTAAAGAGCTTTCTGTCCTTTTCAGATTCTATCCCAGATATATACATATGCATCGAACAGGAGGCACTATATCATTTTATTGTTTTGAGGGAGAAGGGTGCCGAGGACTTCATCTAGGTCCTCACGCTGGTCCACTGAGCCAGCCTCCTTATTACTAATACTAACTGGTGATCTGCGAAACTCTCGGTTTCTATGTGCTGGCCTGAAGCCAATGAGGCAGAGCAAACGCTTAAGGCTATAGGACAGTCACAGAGCTTGGGGCGACAAGAGAGGAGCTCAGATCCCAAGGAGCACAGCGATGTGGGGCTGGTGCCGGGCCACACGCTGTGCTCATGAGTCACCGCCTTCCGCTGACGGCACAAACAATGTCCTCAGCCACCCGGTGACCGCCAAGGCCACCCTGGGTCTGATCCGTTAGATTCACTGATGGTTCAATCGGTCTAGTGCTTAAAATGTGCAGTCATGAGAGTTATAGGTTATAGTTACTGTACCTAGAAGAGCGTTCATCAAGACTTACGCTCTACATCAAACATAATCACTGTATATTTTATAAATCTCATAAGGTTTGGTCTCCTACACAAAAATATAAATGAAAAAAGCTGGTCGGGTGGGGCATGCTTGCTATCTCTCAGCACCTGTAAAGCTGTGGCAGAATCAGCCAGTTCAAGGCCAGCCTGAACTACATATCAAGACCCTGCCTCGGGAAGCAAAACCAGCAAGCGAAATAGCTGAAAAAGAACCTGACTGTCCTCTGGCATTTTACTGCAGTCTGTGTAGAAGAAATTCTCCTCTGCTGGCAGAGACTGGAGTGCTCAGGGAGCTGCTGAGCCCGTGTCCTGGTCCAGGGAGGTGCTGACTTCTACGAGAAGTGACGCAGTCCATCGTCTGGCAAGGCCACCTCATTCACTCAACAAAATTCGTTCAAGAATGTCCATGGAGCCCCCCACAAATCGACCTCCACTTCTCCGGATCTTCCCCAGTGGGGCTGCTCTCTGTGGTGTTCATTCATCCACACTCAACAGCTCAGCCGCAGCCTGGACACTGCACACAGAGCTGGAGCTCCGGGGCCTGCCCTTCAATGAGGTGAGCAGGCTGGAAGCAGGTATCTAAGGTATTGCTTCTTAGAGCTGAACTGAGTGAATTTCTTTTCTTTCTTTTTTTTTTTTTTGTTTGTTTTCTTTTTGTTTCTCTCTCATGGTACTAAGTGTTAAACTCAGGTCCTTGCACAGAGTTGTACCACTGAGCTACATCCCCAGCCCCTAGAACTCAAGGCATGCTCTTGCTGAATTCCTTCCAGTGTCTGTCTTGGGAGTCAGAGCTCAGAGGACAGCAAAGTACAAAAATTACACATGCACATATACTAAAAAGAAGTAAAGCCATGTGTGGCAGTGAGTACCAATAATCCCAACCCTCTGGGAGGCTGAGACAGGAAGATTGCAAGCTGGACTCCAGCCTGGGCAAGTTAGTGACTTTAGTGAGACCTTGTCATGAAATAAATCTGTGCAAAGACCCTGTGTTCAATCCCTCATAGCTTCTCCTGAAAAAGATCTCTTAAACCATAAAAAGACATAGAGAGCTGGGTATATTTTCAACCTTGCAAATTCAGGGTAATCTTGTCAATAAATGAGCATAGGTTTCTTTTTCCTTCTCTGGAACTTTAATTCACACTCACCTGTTGGAATAGCCATTCTTCCCCAGGAGAATATAAGTCCCTAGTGGGTAGGAGTCTTGTCTGCTGTGTCGGGGAGATCCTCAGAGCTGGGAGAACCATTGCTAGCCCACAGTGGCTGCACAATAATATGTGTCAAAGGAGAAAATGTATTCCACACCTACTAGACATTGGCTACACAGGTAACCAGGCCAGAATCTCGTTTGATTTGGGTGGCCACTGGCCCTGTGTAGAAGGAAGGAGACCAAGCTTGATGGCTCAGATGGCCACACAGCACTGGCAGAGGGCAGAGGGCAGTGGGCAGGCAGGCTTCCAGGAGTGAGTGTGGCTCGGCTGTGCAGAGCAGGCTGGCAGGGTTGACCACCAAGGTGACAACAATACAAAAGATCACCACACCTGGTTTATAAGTTATTTTCAAAGAAATTATTGTCTTAAAGTCTGTTGTAAAAAAAAAATTGAAGAGAAAGAATATTATTACACATAATGTCAGGCTGGCCCTGAGCTCACTATGTAGTCCAGGCAAGCCTTGAATTCGGCAATCCTCCTGCCTCTGCCTCCCAAGTGCTGGGTTTACAGGCTTGAGCCACCAAGCCCAGCATTTGTGGTACGTGGTACTGCTTGCCAGTGGGTGTGAGTCACCACGCCCAGTATTATTGTATGTGGTTACCAGGGATGGAACCAGGGACCTTGCACTTGCTAGGCAGGCGATGGAACCACTGAGCTAAGTCTCCACCCCCTACTACATGTAATTTAAATACTTTCTTTGTCCATAGTTACTTATAGATTATTTTGACTACAATATTCTGGTTGTAAAATAATTATGTTTTTGAGAAAATATTTAAAACAGCAAAACTATAATAATCACATGAGATTTTATCACCTATAGAAAATGGATATATCTTGTATCTGTTTGCAATCTATTTTCAATTTATGACAGACACACATATATTAAGATCATTTTCAAAATAACTAACTGAAATGGCTTTGACTTCTCTATAATTGCAAAAGTAACATGCTTATCATGAAAAATAGTGAAAACTGTGAAGAAGAAAAATAAAATCATCTATAATCTCATCACCCATTAATAACCATTACTATCAATATTTTATTGTAGAACTTGAATTTTTCCCCTGTTTATCATTTCCCACATGAATATTTAGAGAGTAAATACATACAGATATATTATAGCCAGACATGGTGGCACATGCCTATAATCCCATGACTTGGGAGGCTGAAGCAAGATGATCATGGCAAGGTAGAAGCCAACCTGGGCTACATAAGGAGTATGTGGCCAGGTTGAACTATGTAGTGAAACCCTGACTCAAAAAACAAAATAAAAGTTATAAAAACTTCAATGAAGAAGAAAGAAGCAGCGAGCAGTGCTTTCTCCCTGAGTCCTGACTCACTGTGGGAAGAGTGGGCCAAACCTACAGATGCATAGTGATTACCAGTGACCCTAGAGGCCTTCATGGAGAAATGCACCAGTGGAACACAGCAGTGGACACAGTGGACTTCGGTGGCTGCAGCTCCTAGTGTTAGGGTGAGGTGGAACTAAGTCCAGGTCAGCAGAAGGTCAAGGAGCTGAGTTCAAGGAAGCAGTTGGCACATGGGGTATTATAAGCCTAGCAAATCAAGTTCCAGCCTCACAGTCAGAAACCAGCCTAAACTTTGGTGGAACTGAAGGTCCAGGTTTGCTGGGATTATCCACGACTCTGGCATAAATTTACACCTGGCCTGCTAGGATTAAGCAATTCAGATCTGAACTATATGTTCCCAATTTATCTACCAGTGATATCAGACACACAGTTTGAAGTAAACTGTTTTTTTCTTATTTTCTTCTCTTTCTTCTTTTATTGTTTTGGTTTTGTTTTGTTTTTTCTTGATTGATCTTGTCTCTGTACAAGTGTGCACATTGTTTCTAGTTATTTTGTTGGTGGTGTTCTGTTCTGTTTCTTGTTTATATTTCTTCCTTCTCTCTTTTCTTCCATCTTTGCTTCTAACTTCTTCCTTTTCTTTTATTTCTCTATTTTTTCCTTTTAACTCCTTTAAATTTTCTCCTATGAGGGTAAAATGACCAAAGAGAGGGCATATTTACCGTATACAATTTTCTGGGGTTTTTAGATTCTGTTATATGACCACAAATATAGTTCACACAGTTACAAATAGTAAACCAATAATCACTATAGTTAGTCATTTTCTAGGCTGTGTTTTATGCTTTTGTTATTGCTGATCATTTTACTTTAGCCAAGGCAACATGATTGTTCTACCCAGTTGTTCTTCTTGATATGCCAAGACTGAGATAGCCTCAAGGTCATAAACAATACTAAAGCCTAGTGCCAAAGAACCAAAGGCCAAATACACACCACTTCTCAACCTCAGTAAATTGAAGGGGTAGGATCTTACAACAGACTCAAAATATAATAGCCAGCTACACTTGGAAGACATCTCCAAGAAGAAGTCGTTTCTTAAGGGTTCTAAATACTAGCAATAAAGCTACTTGCCATACACAATTTACAAGCATCAATCCAGCAATTAAACTAAAACAAAAAATATATATCAAATGAGAAAACACATAAGCAAGAGGAATCCCAGACTTCCAAATCACCAAAGGCAAACCCAGGGGTCAATGAAGTGGAACAATTTGAAAGCCACCTGTTTGGCCTCTCTGAAGTGGTAACAGTGGATGTAACAAAGCAGATGAATGGGACTCTAGAAAAAAATAAAATGAGAAATAATTTCTCAAGTAACACAGAGATGGTGAATGTAATGAAAGACTTGGTTAGAAATATTAGAGCAGGTACAGATTAAACACACAAAAAAATTTAAAAATGGAGAAGCTTAAGAAAATGATGGACACCCAAAAGAAATAGAACCCATGAAACAAATTCAAACAGATATTCAGGAAAAATTCCATTGAAAGTATACACACCAGAATGAGCCAATGTGAGGACAAAATATCATATATAGAAGACTAGACCATGATTAGCAATCATGAAAAGAAAGATTTCTTAAAAATACAAAGCGGCCATTAAAAAAAAAAATCAATCCAGGGGCCGGAGGGTTAGCTCAGTGGTTCCGGCGCCTGCCTTGCAAGCGTAAGGACCTGAGTTCAGTCCCCGGTAACCACATATAATACTGGGCGTGGTGGCTCACGCCTGTAATCCCAGCACTCGGGAGGCAGAGACGGGAGGATTGCTGAGTTCACGGTGGCTTGCCTGGGCACCATAGTGAGCTCAGGGCCAGCCTGAACTACAAAGCGAGACCCTGTCTCCGAAAAGCAAAAAAAAAAAAAAAAAATCAATCCAACAACTGCTAGATGACACAAAGAAGAATAACATGAGATTGATTGGTGTTGATGAAAAGAAGATAGCACAGACAACATTAAAAAAAATCTGTTCACAGAAGTAATGGCAGAAGACTTCCCAAGCATAAGAAAAGAACTGGACATACAGTTAAGTGAGGCATATTGAACTCCAATCACCCATGACAAAAAAATTCTATACCAAGGTATATAATAATAAAGATTCCAGAAATCCAACACAAGAACAGAATTTTTTTAATTGAATTCTTTGTTGGTATATTTTATACACACCTCACAATCACACTCAACAGTGAGGAATTTATACCAGTATGTGGCACGAGTGAATTCTCATTTTTACCCATATCCCTACCCACCCTACAACCCCCCCATATATATGTGCTTTCTTTTTCTTTTCAAATCATATTTATTCTTTCCCCTCAGTATTTTCCCCTACCACATTCCCTTTTAATATTTCCTGTTTCATAAAATCTATTATACAAAAAAAATCTATTATACATTCTCTAACTCATTTATATCAACAGGTTCTCATAGTAGAGAAAAGATACGGTATTTACACATATGTGACCTATTTATTTCACTTATTTGTGTGTCCTCAAGATGTATCCATTTGCACATAAATGACTGAAACTTGTGGTTCTTTATGGCAGAATAATACTCCATTTTATTTTAAAAAATCTTCTTTATCCAGTCTCCAGTTGATGGGCATCTGTGTTGTTTCCAAGACTGGGCTATTACCCACTGAGCTTCTATGAACATGGGTGCACATATGTCTTTATGATTCTTTTAATTCTTTTGAGCATATTCCTAGTGGGGGAATAGCAGTGTCAAATAGGACCTCTAATTCTAGTTTTCTGAGGAATCTCCACACAGAGCTCCATGATTGCACAAGTCTACAATCCTGCCAACAGTGGAGAAGGGTTCCTTTCTCCCCACAGCCTCACCAGCATTTATTGCTGGTTAATTTTGCAATAGCAGCCATTCTTTGTGGAGTTAGATGAAATCTCAGTGTTGTTTTCATCTGCATCTCTTGAATGTCCAGTGATGTTGAGCATTTCTTCATATGCTTCTTGGCTGCTTTTACTTCTTCCTCTGAGAAGTGTTTGTTCATTTCAGATGCCCATTTTTGAATTGGGTCTTTAAAGATGGGGAAACTGGTTTTTTTAAAGAAGAACAGAATTTTTAAAGCTATCAGAGAATAAAATAAAGCACCTTAAAGGAAAATCCATCAGAATCACAGCAGATTTCTCAACAGAAACCCTCAAGTCAAGGAGAGCTTGGACTGAAATATTTCAGGCCCTAAAGGAAAACAACTTGCAGATTGATGTACCTTGCAAAACTATTTTTCAAAATTGATGGGGAAGGTCAGGGATTTAGTTCAGTGGTTCCATCACCTGCCTCACAAGAAAAAGGTCCCAAGTTCAGT
Source organism: Thryonomys swinderianus (assembly GCA_004025085.1). NCBI lineage: Eukaryota > Metazoa > Chordata > Mammalia > Rodentia > Thryonomyidae > Thryonomys > Thryonomys swinderianus. The sequence goes on from PVIC010004602.1 coordinate 41,631, forward strand.
CCCTGGTACTAAAAAAGAAAAGAAAAAACAAGTGATGGAGAAACAAGATACTTCCATGACAAGGGACATTTGAATAAATTCATGATCACCAGTACTCCAAAATATTCTGAATGACATTCTAGAAAGAGATAACGAGAACTACAACTCTGTGAACCCCAACAGAATGAACCCACCAGACAAAGTAATCAATTAAACAGATGGGAAAAAGGTAACCAACAACAGGAAAATAACATGACAAAAGTAAGTCAATACATACCAGGTATAACCATCAATGTAAATGGTCTCAAATCACCAATCAAAAGAAACAGACTGGTAGCACGGATTAAGAAGGAAGATCCAGCAATATGCTACTACAAGAAACACATTTAATTCAAAAAGAAATTCATATGAAATAAATAGATCACAGATAGGCAAATACCGGATCTTCTCTTTGATATTAGCACCTGTAGATGCAAATGAGCTCTAGAAAGTATGACAGTTTTTGTAGAATAGGAAATTTCCATAGGAAATTTGGTGTGGGAATGTAATGAGGGGAAGGAATAAATATGATTTGGAGAAAATAAAAGAGCATGTCATAGGGGGTGGGGAGGTGTGGGTGGGTAGGGATATGGGTAAAAATGAGAATTAACTTGTGTCTTATACTGGTACAGATTCCCCAATGTCATATGTGATTGTGAGATGTATATAAATTGTACCAATAAAGAATTCGATTAAAAAATAATAATAACAAAAAGAAATTCATAGACTAATAGTCAAAGGATGGAAAACAATATTACATGTGACAGAAACCCAGAAAAAAAAGAGTAGCTGTTCTATTTGCAAAGTAGATTTCAAGCCAAGACTGATTAAAAGAGATAAAGAAGATCACTACATCCTTATAAAGGGAACAATCTATGAAGAAGAGATAACAATCATAAATATATATACACCAAGTACCCAGTGCAACCAACTATCTAAAACAAATATTAACAGACACAGTAAATCAAATAAGCACAGTTGTAATAGGAGAACTCAATATTCAACTGTCACAGATAGACAGATGAACTAGACAAAAAAATCAACAAAGAAATATCAAAGTTAAACCAAACTTGAACAAATGGACTTAGTAGATGTCTACAGAGTGTCCATCCCACAACATCAAAATACACATGCACTTCTCAGTTGCACATGATTCTTTCTCCAAACTAGGCATTATATTGCTCATAGAATATGCTTAAGTAAATGCAAAGGAATTGAAACAATCCTATGTATATCATCAGACCACAGTGCAATGAAATTGGAAATGAATAGCAAAAGAAATTCATGAAAACATGGAAATTAAATAACACCCTCTGGAACAACCAATGGATCACAGATGAAATTAAAGAAGAAATCAGACAATTTCTATAATTAAACAATAATTACAATATAACATACTGGAACTTATAGGACACAATGATAGCAGTCCTATGAGGAAAATTTATGGCGGTAAAGTCCCATAACAGGAAAACAGAACGGGCTCAAATAAGCAACATAATGTTGAACCTCAAGTTTCTAGAAGAAGATGAGCAAGACAAACCCAAGGCTTGTATGAAGGAGGAAATGATAAAGATCAGAACAGAGATTAATACAATGGAGACTAAGAAAACAATACAAAGAATTAATGAATCAAAGAGTTGGTTCTTTGAAGAAATAAAATTGACAAACCCTTAGCCAACCTTATCAAAAAAGAAAAGAAGGTTGAAGATTTAACTCGGTGGTTCTGGCAACTGCCTGGAAAGGACAAGGTCCTGAGTTTGGTCCCCAGTACCACATACTACAATGCCAGGCATGGTGGCTCACACTTGCAATCTCAGCACTCAGGAAGCAGAGGCAAGAAGATTGCTGAGAGTTCAAGGCCAGCCTGAGCTACACAGTGAGTTTAGAGTCAGCCTGAACTACAAATCGAGACCCTGTCTCAAAAAAACTAAAAAAGAAATGAAAGGAAGGAAGGAAGGGAAAGAGAGAAAGAGAGAAAGAGAGAGAGAAAGAAAGAAAGAAAGAAAGAAAGAAAGAAAGAAAGAAAGAAAGAAAGAAAGAAAGAAAGAAAGAAAGAAAGAAAGAAAGAAGGAAGGAAGGAAGGAAAGAAAGGAAGGAAGGAGGAAAAGAGGGAAGAAAGGAAGGAAGGAATAAAGAAAGAAAGAGAGAGAGAGAAAGAAAAAAAGAGAAATCAAACCCATGCAATTAGGAATGAAAAAGGTTAAAATTACAATAGATCCTGCAGAAATTTAGATCATCAATTGCTACTTTGAGAACCTGTTTTCTAATAAGATGGAAAATACAGAAGAAATGGACAGTCCTAGATACACATATATTAGCAAAACTGAATCAAGAAAATATAGAAACTCTTAGGGTCAGGGATTTGGCTCAAGTGGTACCACCTACCTCGGAAGCACAAGGGCCTGAGTTCAATCCCCAGTACTGCAAAAAAAAAAAAAAAAAAAAAAAGAAGAAGAAGAAAATATAGAAACTCCAAAAAACCAACAGCAGTCGATGAAATTGAAAATGTAATTAAAAATAAATGGATTTAAGGGCCGGAGATTTAGCGCAGTGGTTCCACCGCCTGCCTCACAAGCACAAGGTCCCTGGTTCGATCCCAGTAACCACATACAATGATATGATATTGAGCATGGTGACTCACGCCCACCAGCAATTAGTACTACATACTACAATGCTGGGCGTGGTGGCTCACGCCTGTAATCCCAGCACTCAGGAGGCAGAGGCAGGAGGATTGCTGAGTTCAAGGCTTACCTGAGCTACAGCGTGAGCTCAGGGCCAGCCTGAACTACAAAGCGAGACCCTGTCTCAAAAAAAAAAAAAATGGACTTAATAGATGTCTACAGAGTGTTCCATCCCACAACAGCAAAATACACATGCATTTCTCAGTTGCACATGAGTCTTTCTCAAAAATAGACTATACATTGCTCATAGAACATGCCCTGGCCTTGACGGATTCACAGATGAATTCTACAAAAAATTTAGAAAAGACAATGCTGCTACTCCTCAAACTTTTTAATGGAATTAAGGGGGATATAATAGTTCCAAATTCATCCCTGGAAGCAAGCATTACCCTGATTCCAAAAACAAAGAAGGTCCCAACAATAAAAAGGCATCACAAACCAGTCTCCCTAGTGAACATAGATGCAAAAATCCTCAATAAGATACTGCCAAACAGCAGATCATCAAGAATCATCAAGAAGGTTATTCAAGAAGTATCATGGGGAATAAACAACTGGGATTTCATCTTATTAAAAAGTTTGTGCATAGCAAAACAAGGCACCAACAGAGTGAAGAGAAAACCACAGGATGAGAAAAGTTTTTCCAGCTGTTTCTCAGAGAAAGGACTGATATCTAAAGTACATAAAGAACTTAAAGAATCAGATCCCCCAAATTTAAAGATGCAGTCCAGAAATGGGCATCTAAAATGAAGTAGAAATGGCAAATATATACATGAAAAAAATCTCCAACATAACTGGTCACTCAAGTTATGTAAAGTAATACAATGCTGAGGCTCCATCTCACTACAGAGAGAATGGCTGTTATCAACAAATCAACCAATAACAAATGTTGGAGGGGCTGTAGGGGAAAAGGAACTGTTCTACACTGTTGGTGGAAAAGTAGACTGATGCAACCACTATGAAAATCAGTGTGAGGTTTCCTTAAAAATCTAAAACTAGAGGTTCCATTTGACCTAGTTATTCCTCTTCTTGTTATCTTCCTGAAAGAATTAAAAGCACCACACCACAGTGAAATATACACACCCATGTTTATAGCAGCACGTTTTGTAATAGCTAAATCTTGGAAACAGCCCAAATGTCCATCAGCTGATGAATGTATAAGGAAGATGTGATTTGTTTATACAACAGAATACTACTCTGCTATAAAGAAGGATAAACTCAAAACATTTATAGCTAAATGGATGCACATCAAGACCATATTCTTAAATGAAATAAATTGCACACACAAGTTTAAATACAGCATTGTTTATCAGGTGTGAGAAACTGAAACTATAAATAAGGACCAAAACATATAAAAGATATTGGGAAATGGAAGAAAAGGTTCAAATGAGTAGGGAAATAAAGGAGGAGGAATGGAAAGGATGAGAGAAAAATAGAAATAAAGTTTTTGTAAACAAGGAGGGGAAAGGGGGTTGAAGGGAAGGGAAGGGAAGGGAAGGGAAGGGAAGGGAAGGGAAGGGAAGGGAAGGGAATGGAAAAAAAGAAGATGTATCATGTACAGGTACAAATTTCTTGTGATGAATGTTACCAACATGTATATCTAAAATATACTATAAAATAAAAAATGCTTACTGAAAAAAGATATAAATAGCTAGATGACATGTAGAGATATTTATATAACAAAGGTAGATTTTTAGAAAATGTGACCATACTTTATTCTTTTATAATTTCTTTTTATCTAATCACCTAATAAATAGTGCCTGCTGTTGTTCATTCACGAACTCATATATTCATTGAGATACTGTACATCAAGCCTTCTGTGGTGGACCACATCTGTGATGTCAGCACTCTGGGAGGCTGAGGCAAGAGGATTAAGCCCAGCCTGGACAACTTAGTGACTTAGCAAGATCCTGCCTAGAAATTTTTAAAAATATTTTAAAAGATCTGGAAATGTAGTTTTACATTTTACTGAAATATTTAAAAAGTCTGGAAATGCAAAGGCACTGAACTCAACCTCCAATTCACACCCCCCCCCAAAAAGGAAACTGTACATCAGATGAATTTTTGACAAAACCTTATTTTCTAAAAGGCCAGCTATCTGTCTTCTTCTAAATATCAAGGAGATTTTAAAAATGCATAAATGAAACTAGGGGTTGAGTGCTGAGAGACGATGAGAACCCATTCATCACCCCCAGGACACAGGCCTAGGAGGAAGGAGGCCTCTAGTCTGGCAGACAGATGCCAGATTGAGGAGAGATCCATGTCCGCCTCGCTCCCTGAGATCCTCTCCACTTCTGGTTTCCTGTCCATGTCTTGAGGGCAAGAGCATCCTGTTTACTGCTCATTCATTCACTCCTCTGTCCAACTATTATGTGACTCAATTTACCCCTCCCCCAACCCCGTGACGAGTCTGAAACACTGGGTTTATTTCACTAACCATGGGTTCCCAAACCCTTTGCCCTTCACGGTTCCTACATTACAGAGCACAAATATCAGTAAAGCAATCATGCAAAGCATGCTGGGTATTTACTACCTAGTGTACATATAACAGTCAAAGAAAGTTTTGGGACACTTGGAATAGTAACACACAGCACTCCAAAGACTCAGTGAGGTGATGCTGTGGTTGGAGGATGATGAGTCTGCCCCCAGAATCCATTATAGGCATATCCCACCCAACTTGAGGCTACCTAGATGGGGTGACTGGTTTAGTTAGACCCTGAGTCTGAATAAAAAGGCTGGAAATGGAACCCAAGGATCCATCGCCAGTACTGCCAAAAAGTAAATATCTGGCTAAACTTAAGCTTCATTTTTTTTTTTTTTTTGTACCAGGATCAAACTCAAGACTAAGTTTCTCCAGCAAAAATAATTAATTAATTAATTAGTGATATAGCACTCTTAGTTCAATTTGCATCTCAGATAAAACAAAGTTGTATTTGTTCTATTATAAGTATATCTCATGCAATATTTGGGATATACTTGTGCTACTTTTTTAAAAAAAACTACACACTATTTGACATTCAAATTAACTGGAACATGTTGGTTTCAATCTAGAAAACCCCCCTCCATGGACTCAGCCCCATGCCTATCCCCAGGAAGCCCACCCTAAACTGGGACCAGAGTTTCTTTTTCCCTCCTCCCAGAGAGGGACCGTTGCTCTGAAGGATGATAACAAGAACAACAACAACAACAAAAAAAACAAGTGAACCCAAAGCCAGCCCAACACGGAAAGAATGATAGAGCAGGGAGATTTCCAACAAAAACAAGGAAATTTAATCTCCCATTTGCAAAAGCTTCCCTTGTGCTAATTTGCTAAAAGAGCTCACGCAGAGACACAGAACCAAGTGCATTTTATTGAGCTTCTTTTTTCTTATTTTATGCAAATCAAAACCATGCAGAAGGGATACCAGAAATAGCAAAGCCAGGCTGTGCCTTGCAGGCTCCAACCAGTGTTGTAAACTGAGCAGTCCGCCAAGTGAGGCTTCTCTTCTGGTGCAGTGCAGGTCATGTGGTCAACCAGCTGTCTGAGCCCTATCAGCCCACAGAAGACTGTTCCACTATAGCTCTGAGACCCAGAACTCTGCCACAGACTCAGGGTCACCAGGGGTCCAACCACGGCACTCAGCTTTGCTCGCCAGTGCACTGCTGGCTGCCAAGCAAGAGGCAAGAGTGTTACAAATCTCTGCAGGAAGCTGCCCTCTCAGTCTTCTCTCTGCTCTGAGGAGGCCACACAGAGGTCCTCTCCCCTCTCCACAACGGAGAACACACTACAACATGCAGCTCATCAGGAGGAAGCAGAGTGGCTCTCCTCTGAAGGATGGAATTTTTCAAACAAGCCTCTTTCCTCTGCTCATCCAGTCTGGGCAACTGCTATGCTCAGTACTGGGCACAAGCACAGCCCCCTGAGCTTGTCTACTTCCCAAGCAGATGCATATTGCTGGCTGTTGTAGTTCGGATCTAGAAGGACCCCAGAGACATGGTTCCAGCCCAGGTGCTTGGGAGGTGGTGGCCCTTTGGGAGGCGGGGCCTAGTAAGAGATTGTAGGTATTTGGGGGCAAGTGTTGAAGGGGATCGTAGCAGGAAGATCTCTCTTTCACTTAGAGTCAGAAAGAAAGCAGCCCCCTCCTCCATGTGTGTTATGGTTTGTGTTTAGATCTCCCCCCAAAGCCGTATGTGGATGAGGTGGGACTTTCTTTGTCAGAGGCCGTTGAATCTGAAATGTGTGGTGCTGGGTAACGGGCATGTGATTACTGAACCACTACACTGCTTTGGCACTACCCTAGTCCCAATAATCTATGATGAAAGAGGTAAAAAAGATGCTGCTAAAATTCTTTTGTTGCCTTCTCTATTGTCTATGTGACCCTTGGCCTAGCAGCTCCCAGCTTTGACCTTTCTATCTTCATCAGTTAACGTGAATTAAACCCTCTCTGAGAACTCTTCCATCTCTAAGATTCCAAACTGAAAATGATCTTCAAGAAAAGACTTGGGCGATCTGTGTATTATAAGAAAAGCTCCATTAGGAGGCCTCCAGCCATCTCCAACCACTTCCTAAATTAGCAGAGTGTGGAACTGAGAAATTAGGCAAAGGGTAAAGGGAAGAGGGGCCATTCCCATCCATCAGCTGCACAACACTGTTCATCTCTCAGATATTATCATCTTAGAGCCGTTAAATTATCTAGTAACTGCTTATACTCAAGGGAGACTTAGGGACTGTCACTGTGTAAAAGTACAGCAGGTAACTCAGAACCACATCCAATCCTTTCACTCATCGACTTGGCTTTTTTGCCTCTATGTCTGTCTCGTGTGTGTGTGTATGAATGTGCACATGTACATGTGTGTGTAGTGCATGCACATGAACACGTGTGCAACAGGAGACTGAACCTAGGCTTTTACACTGAGATACATTTCCAACCTTTTTCATATTTATTTTGAGACAAGTCTTGCTAAGCAGATGAGATGGCCAGGCTGGCCTCAAACTTGTGATCCTCCTGCCTCAGCATCCCGCCATCCTGGGATTACAGACATACATCACCATATCTGCCCATCAGCTTGGATTTTGGAGACTTATTTAGACCTCCTTTTAAAAGTTACTATATTCAAAAGTTAAAGCCAGGTATGATGGTACAAGCCTATAATCCTAGCACTCAAACATAGTGAATTCAAGGCCAACCCGAACTACATAGTAAGACTCTGTCTCAAAAAAAAAAAAATTCTGTTAGCCAAGCACAAGCCCAGCACCGAGGAAGTTGAGGCAGGAGGAGGGAAAGTCTGGGACTAGCTAGGCCTATATGTCAAGTTCAAGGCCAAGCTGGACTAATAGTGAGATCCTGTCATAATCAATCAATCAGTCAATAAAATTAACTCTGAAGGAGAAAATGTGGAGATAGGTCTTGGGCTCTAAGTGGGGAAGAATATAAAAAAAATTAATAATGGCTAGATGTTGGCCTAGGGTTTAAAGATAAATATTTCATCTCTAACTAAGACTCTTAGCTTAAGTCTTAAACATAGCCAATGCATTTTAAGTGGGAAAATGTAACCTAACTGAATAACATCCAGATGTGACTACTAAAATATTAACTCATCCTGGAAGTAAAGAGGAAGGAGACCTGCCTTGGCTGTGAATTCACGTTGATGCTGCTACTAGGAGACCATGAATGATTCCAACCATGACATCCTTGCTTGACTCACTGGAGGTGCACACTGCAGCCCCACAACCCCAGGAGCAATACCCTGGCCCAAAATTAAACTTGAAAAGGGCTGTGGATGTAGCTCAGAGTAAAGAAGGCCCTGCCTGGCTCAGTCCTCTCTACAGCCAAATAACAAGCAAGCAACACTTTTAGTCCCAAGTAACAAGTTGGTGCCCGGCTGCTTTGTCCTGGCCGTTGTCAAAACAAGGTTGTTTTTGTTTTTGTTTCAGTGGAAGCCAAGATTTGTCATCGCCTTTGTTTCTCACAACCCTAGTGTTCATGTGCAGCATTTTGGTCCTACTAAAATGTCAAATATTTCAAAATAAAACATTTTCCGACTTTACAAAAATACAGAGGAGTATAGCTTGGGCTCTGAAGGCATTTCCAAAAGAGGGTCAGGAAACTGTCTGAGCTAGTGACAGTGTACCTGAAAATAAGCACAGCCTACCAAAGCAGCCACCTAAAGCAAGAGACTCACTCACATGTCATCCCGGCGCCCTGAGTCTAAGGCAAGAAGATGGCTGTGAGTTCAAGGCCAGCCTCGGCTACAAAATGAGAACCTGTATCAAAAAATAGACATTAAAAAACCTGACACTAATCATCATCTCTTGTGTCACACTTCCAGGTTTTGATTCCCAAAAACAAAACCTCAAATATGTTTCCCGATGAAGATGATGTAGTTGTCCATACTCTCTTCTGAATCCCCAACAAAAATGAGAGTGTAGAGATCTATTTTAAGAAATAAGTCCACAAAGGCAGGACAATGAGAGAGAATACAAAATTCTGGAGGTTAGCCAGCCATAGCAGTGAACACCTGGAATGCTAGTAGTTGGGAGGCTGAGGCAGGAGGATCACAGTGAGTCTGAGGCCAGCCTGAACTACATGGTAAGACCCTGCTTCAAAGAAACAAACCAAAACAAAAAGGTAGGGTTTCACAATGCTGGCCTCAGACTCACCATAATTCTCCTGCCTCAGCCTCCTGAGTGCTAGGATCACAGGTGTGCACCACACACCCAGTTTAATTCGAAAGTCTCAATACAAATCACTAAGAAGGAAAGAGACCCACACTCTGGCCTCGACCATTCCTCTCCATCTCACAGAATTCTTAAGGTCTGTTTTCTGCAGAAAAAGAGAAGCATCCCAGACTAGAGCAAGCCATTCACAGCTGGAAGTGAGGAGAGCACATGAAAATCACCACAGTGGAATTAAAGTTTTCATCCTGCAAAGGAAAATGCATGGACTTCTTCTCCCCTTCAGTAAGCAGAACAGTGGAATCTATGGATTGTCCTCAGAACCAGAGATTAAACTATTCTTAAGGCAAGTTGACTTAAACATGAAAAAACATTTAAAAATTGTCAGGTGTGATGGCTCACACCTGTCATCCCAGCACTCGGGAGGCAGAGACAGGAGGAGTGCTGAGTTCGAGGCTTGCCTGGGCTGCATAGTGAGCTCAGGGCCAGCCTGAACTACAAAGCGAGACCCTGTCTCAAAAAAAAAAAAAATTAAAAATTGATGAGACAGTTCCCTAAGTAAGTATGAGTGAGGTCCAGCTAGTCTACTCGGCAGAGGTCCCTATGGTCAGCACCGTTCCCCATGAATGGACAGGATTGCACAAGCTGAGTTTTAGCTCTACCACACTTACTGACACTGAGAGAAAGTCTCAAGGTGAGCTGGAGGAGGAGGACAGAAAAAAGCAATAAAAGGAAAGGGAAATTGTACTGAAAGAGGAAACCTTAAAAAAAAACTTTTAAAAGAAAGGAAGTGAATTATGGAAGAAAGGAAAGGAGGGAGAGAGAGAGGAAAGAAGAGGGGAGGGAAAACTTCCAAAAATTTAAAGTGTAATATCAGAAATTTGAAAACATTTTAGTAAGTTATAAATTACAGTGAGAAAATGTCCTAGAGAGTAATACAAAAAGATGAAAAATAAAAGAAAATTTCAAAAAGAAAGTAAAAGGGAAGATATGGTAAAATTATCAAATAAACTATTAAAGAAAATTTTTCAGAATGTAAAGATTTGAATTTCCAGGTTGAGTTAAGAGCTTAACAAAGTAGGCAAAAAGAGATTCACACTAAGATACAACTTTGCCACCTTTTAGAAAGGAAAGGATTCTAAAATATTGAGGGAAAGCAAAATGCAAAAGGTGAAGACTCAGAATGCTCTGAGGCTTTTAATGTCAGCTTTGAAAGCTGTAAGACAGCGCAGTAATGTCTTGAAAATTCTTAGGAAAAAAGTTTACTACCAGAATTTCATCCCAAGCTAATAATTGTCTTTCCACATACTGGAGGTGTCTTGTACAGGCTCAGAACACCCATGTCTCATGCTCAGCAAGAAAGCAAACACCAAGGGAAAGGCAGAGGGGGAACAGGAAGCCTTGGGAACCTGGAAAGTCATCACTAGCCCTCTAAAGGGACAAGGTGGCTCTATAAAGAGGACAAGGCCTCTCATATCAGAGGCCAGGAGGACAGTTTTCAAGGCTGGTGAGCTTTCCCACAGGACCAACCAAAGTCAGGGCATTTTCCAAAGCAATGAATTTGTACCAAACCTGATGACTTGAAGGAAGAAGTCAAATCGAGGGAAGGAACTTTGGGGAGTGATGATAATTTTTTTTTTTTAAAGCCAAAAAGTCTAGGGATATATCTCCATGACACCGTGTCTGCCTGGCAAGCGCAATGTCCTGAGTTCAATCCCTGGCCCCAAAACAAAATAATTTTTTTAAAAAGCAAAGGAAAATAAAACCAAGCATGGTGGCATATGCCTGTAACTCTGGCACTCTGGGAAAATGAGCCAGGAGGATTAAGCTGAATCTAGTCAATTTATTAAGATCCAATAAAGCAAAAATAAAAACAGAATTTAAATAAGAACTATGAATGTAGCTCATGCAAATGACTTGGATTCAATCCACCCTACCGCTACATAGACAAATAAATAATATTAACCCCAGGAAAATAAAAGGTTTTGTAAAAAAACAAAGTAATCATAATACAAGTGCCTTGGCTGTGGTTAACATTTCCATAGTCACAACACCAGCACCCAGTTGTACTGCAAGCATGTGGGCAGGACGTGTTGTTGAGAGTGATCATTCAAGGTAGAGGAGGTAAAGCTTTGGTGAAAGAGAAAGTTTCATCTCTGAGAGCGGAAAGAAAACAGAAAATGCCTCGTGGTGAAATTAAAGAAGTAACGCTAAAACTACGTTATTGAGAGGTAATGGAGGCTAATATCAAAAGTAACAGAAGAGTTGAAAGCAGTTTCTCTGGGACGTAGGAAAGCGTAGGAGGGTGCAGGGCCAGGCCCTGTCATTCTTCATAATAAACTACATAATCTAACTCTCTAAACTCAGTGCATGTGCAACTTCGATAAAAATAAAGCCTAAACTATCACAACTCAGATGTTCTATAACGACCTCACTCAAGCCACCTGGGCCAGGGTGAGGAAAGAGGGAAGAAAGGTTGGTGGTCACAGGGAAAATACCACCAAATATTTGGAGGCACTTCTCCAGAACGCTCCCTGGAATTCCTCAGATCCACACGGAATGAGTGCCAATTGGAGATCATCTGTCTTTAAAAGCAATGTGGCCTCTTTCCAAATAAGTCTGGTCCCCCATGTGCACTGCATTAGACACAATTATAAAGCTAATCGAAGGGGCCGCCCACAGAATATCTGTGCTGCATAGACCAGACCACAACATTTTCCCTCCACCTACTAAGTCACCAGGGATGTGTGAGGGCAAGGAGCTGTATGATGTGGAGGAATTGGGGGGGGAGGGGAGTTGCATCTTTTCGGGTTCCCCATCACCAGGGACCATAAGGCACAAGAGAAAGTGACTCACCAGAGGGGCTCGGGTCAGAATTCCACTCGGGCTTAACATTTTATTAAGAGTTCATCTTTCTTGAGCACTTGCTTTGTGCCAGGAACCACTTGTAGCTTTGGACACGAAGTCCCTGAACCCATCACAGCCTTATGCAGTAGTACCATTTTCTTCCTCATTTTAAAGATGAATGAACTGAATCTCAAAGGGGTGAGATAATCGGCTCAAGACAGACAACTGGCAGGCACTGGAGTCAGAGACGCTGGCCCTGCTCTTTGCTGCACTGGTGACTCAAAACCAGAGCCACCACACTGAGCTACATCGCTACCCTTTTTTCCTAGTTTTACTTTGAGACAGGATCTCACTAAGTGTACCCGGGTGAGACTCAAGCTTGTGATCTTCCTGCCTCAGCCTCCCAGAGTGCTGGGGTTACCGGTGTGGGCCAGCGACCCAGCTTCTTGCCTGAGCTCTTCGTAGCAAGTCTCCACTCTGCACTCTTCCTCTGGGGGTACTAGGCACAGGCCTCCCCCAGAATGGTGAGTGTAGGAGAGCATGGAAAGAGGCCTACTGCCCAGCACCAGCATCCCAAGATGGTCGTCCTGGTTCTTCGCTCAGCCAGGCCTTGCCGCATGATGACATCAGCTAAGAAGTGGGCTGAAGGGAGCATCAAAAGTGGGAAGACAGAGTATGACCTACAGCCAATAACGGTAAGGGGGCATCTGAAGCGGAGGGGACTGGGCCTCCTCCACCTCTAACTGAGGTCACCCCTGCCCCGCCTTGCAGAGGACGAAAAAGAGATCCCTGCGATGCGTCATGACGGCACACTTTCTGATGTGTGTGACTCCCTTAAATCTGGTCACTACCACGAGCCAGACCTTTAGGCCAAAGTAACGAGTACCGTCTGCAAGGTCCCTAACCCACCTGGGCTTTGTGGAGCGTTTCAGGACTTTCAGTCCCACCTGCGCTCCCAGCACCCCTCAGAAGCAGGTGTGTTTTCTCCCACGTGCGGATAGAAACACCGGCGTCCACATGGCCCTCCAGCGGCAGAGCCAGCGCGCAAACCCACTCGGCCTCTTCCTGAAGGTGAACGAGGCCTACTGCCCAGTAGTACCAAAGCTGTTGCAAACCTGACTGACAGAGAACGAATGGGATCCCCAACACCATGAGAGGAAGGCGAAGAGGGAGGGGCAGGGAAAGGGGAGGAAGAGGAGAAGGAGGACAGGAGAAGAAGAAAAGGACAAGGAAGAAGAGGAAGAAGAAAAAGAGAGATTCCAGGTTTCCGACTGGGAGGAAAAAACTCACAAGTTCTTTAAGGATTCGGATTGGAGTGCTTCTGATTCTCACAACTGGCCAGATGCTGTCTTATTTAGCCTTTCATCACACAGTCATCATTGTCATTGTTGTTCAAAGACGCCTCTTCACTTGAAGTTGAATACCCGGCCAACGGCAGAAACAGAAGCGGAAGGCTGTGAGTCTACGTCCAATCTCTGATCCTTCTGACTCCAACACCAAAAAGATCATTGATCCTTCCCAGTGCAATTTCACTCATGCCTTTATCAATTGCTAGAAATGTATCTATTTTCTCTCTGTGGGTATATTTAGTCAGAACGGTCCGGGGAAATAATTCCATTTTCTAGCATTAACTACAGGTACCAGCTAGTCACAGCCCAAATCAGTCCATGAGAACTCAAGGAGAGGGAGAGAGGAGAAGGAAGACAAACTACACCTGCAGCCCTCAGGAACTAGAGGATGAGCTTCTCCCCCATGACAGCCCCTGGGACGGTCTGCCCCATGGTGCCGGAATTTCCCCTTCTCTGTGCTGTGACCACAGTCCAAGTCTGGCCATTCTGTCCGCCCTCGGTGTGAGCAGTGGCTTCTGTCCTCTCTCTGACTTTGCTGGTCCTATAAGAGGACTTCACTTTCCAGAGACACACGCACCACTGGGCATCATTCTAATCTTCGTATTTCCCACTGTGTGTGTCTGTTGCACAAGGCTGTGCACAGTCTGGACTTTCACAAATACGTGTTGCTTTCCAAACAAATGCCTTGGCAAGGGATAGAGGGACTTGAGGTGCTTAAGAGCAAATCCAGCTCAAGTATTGAGAAAGGAGCTCAGCCTTGCAGGTCATGCTGACGTTGTCTTCTTCTTTAATACTGCTGGAGAGCACGTTCTCTTTCATAATGAGAATTCTTAGAGGAACAAAAAGTGACTGGATAGTCTTATGTTAGAGAACCAAACCTCTGAGACATTTGCATTTCAATCATTGAGGAAGAAAATCTGCTTCCGATCTTCCCCCATGCTTCTAGACCACCGGAGTGTTGCCAGGCTGTAAGGTGGAAACGTTTTCAAGTGCTTTGGGCTGCATAACAAGCCACACCAGGTCCCTGTGGCATTTCATCAAGAATCGACATGATGTAGCCTGAATACAATCAATAATGATAGTAAAGATGAATGTTCTGTCACAAAAAGATCTGGGTTGCTCTGTTTGTTCTGGGTTTCAAGGAGACAGGACTAATGGAGCACCTATCAATGAGTGAAGGAGGACTCCGGTTAACACAGACCCATGTTCCGGTGGATGCCTCTCACCCCTTGCACACACAGCTTGCAGGGGGAGGTGGTGGCTTGCTACAGTGCTGATTTCCATGCAACCTTGCACAGTTTCCAGGTCTTCATGGCCCCTTGCAAGGACACCTTTAATCCTTTTCTCTGTAGCAGAATAAAGATGGATTTAACAATCCAGCCCTCTCTATTGCTTTCTGGCCTTAGCATATTCGGTAGTTCCCATATTATTTCATTCCCAAAGCATTCATTTTTACATCTGGAATTGAAGGAGCAACTGTCTCCTCACTCTCTATTTTCTTCCAATTTCCCTTGCTTGACAAACAAGGCAATAGATGATCCCTGAAGACCACGGTGCTGAGGGCCAGTTGTCGAGTCACTAGGGCCGTACGCAACCAGCAAACCTACAGATCGCATCACCAAGCCAACGGTTTAGATTTGAGGAGCCAGAAGCTCCACAGTCTTGGAAGCTAACCTGAGTGTTTTGTCATGTTTGAGTCCCTTCCAGGCCCGCCATTGACTGTACATATTCTCCTGGGACCTGTTTGTTGGGATGGTGACTTCTCATCCTGAGGCTCCCAAGCCAATGGGCACCGCACAGACAATACATGCAGGGGTGGCCACTTAGTCACGTACAAGTATAGATCTGGAGCAGAGATGCATTTTCAATTCAGCCTCTGATCCGAGCCTGCTGGCAAAAAATAAAATAAAATAAAAGCTTTCACATCTACTGGCAAAATTCTAATTCCTCTGCTTGAAAGGAAACAGTAAAAGATCTCTGGCCAGTTTAATGGCTTACAATCAGAAACCAGATGAACAAGGATGGCAAGGAGATACTAACAGATCATGGGTTCCACGGAGCCCAAATAGATTTCAGATCTACTGTGCCAGTGGGCAGAGTCTCTGGATCCAAGCTCTGAAAGAAATCAGGGCGGTACGTCCCATGGGAACCTATGCCAGTGTGCAGTGTGGTACGGGCCACACGTCCTCACATCCCCTCAGCCCTACTGTACCTGAGCCTTCTGTGGCCACAGACAGCAAGCTTTCTGCAAATTGGCACCTACGAGCCGTAAGACTAGACTCACAATACTGCACAGTGACAGTCGGAAGGGCCACTTGTGAACAGGGCTTTTTATACCACCACCACCACCACCCCCTCAAGACAGTCTCAAGAGAAAATGTTGCACAAAAGCCCTGAGTTCAATCCCAGTATGTGAGAAAGGGTGGGGGAGACCTTTCATTTATAATTTTCAAATTACATTTCCTATGCAATGAAACATGAAGGAAATTGAATAACAACGCGAGAGAATCACAACCTCCAAAATGAGGTCCATCCATCATCGGCGAGTGTCAGGTGAATTGGTGAATAGGCACGAGCTTGTTCACAAAAGGTGACCCCAGCAGCACACAGAGTTTCCTTAGCCCAAGTTCATGTTCTCAGTACCTGCCAGGTGCCAGGCACAGGTGAATCAGACCGTGCTCGGGCCTCCAGCACTCTTAGGGTCCAATCCGGAAGATATGCAATATTGACTGAGTGATGTTAGCACAAGAGCCAATACTGTAAGTACCAAAAAGAAAGACCAGGAAGACACAATGGGCATTCAGAGGAAGAAGAGATATGTCGCCTGGTGAGCACGTCTGCATGCCCAGAGATGGTTAGAAAGCTGTGTGCACATGTAATATCCAAGCACACTCAATCCCAAAAGGGCCTGGAAAGTTCCAGTAAAACGTAGCCTTGCCTTCCGGTGCACTCCTCAGACCCCAGCTCCTAGCTGGGACACCAGCAAAGTCTAAGTTCCCTAAAGGTGGATCAGAGCAACACAATCCCTTAGCCACATCCCTGATGTCTGGAAAACAACTACCTAAGTAGGAAACGTGATTAGAGACCAAATCCTGAACCTCAGAAATGATAATGCTGGAGGCTGGCGTCATAGAAAACGCTGGGATGGGTTTCTCTGGAGGTTTTCCCAGTGACCTTGGTGATCTTTCTGAGGGGGCCTGGCACGGAAGTGTGAGCCTTGTTCCTGGCCCGTGGGGACTTCTCTCTCGGCCCTGCGGTCCAAACAGCATGACCTCCGAGGTTCCACCACTGGAGCAGTGCGCTTCCTTTACCCTAAGTCACCATCCTGAAGGCTCGAGGGCGCTGGAGTCCACAGAGCTGAGCCATCTCGCTGCTAGGGCCCGAGTTACCCCTGAGAAGCAAGGGCAGAGGGGTGTATGTTGGGGTGGGGCACTTCCTGGCGCGCAGGAGGCCTTGGGCTGAATACTCAACACTGAGAGAAGAGAGAGAGAGATGGGAAAAGACAGCTCTCAAACTATTAAAAAAAGAAAAACTCACTAAAAAGAAGTGAGAACTCTTGCTCGGCTCGGATAGGAAGTAGGAGAAACTTAAGCAGAGTGGGGGGAGGCATTTCTTCAGAACCCGTCTGCCCATCCCTGGTGGCAACACCCACTTCTCCTCTGGCAGCCTGGTAGCACTCCACCCCCGAAACTGACCTAGTTTGTGCCTGTTTCTTTAAGAAAGTACCTCCTGCTCCAAAGGTGGCTCTGGCCATGACTAGGTACCCTGAGGTTAGAGGGGACCTTCACCCAGAAACTTGATGGGACTCATTCTCAAACTCTGGGAACAGCTCTGGGTGACAGGACAAAAGTGTCAGGAACTGCTCTCCACAGATGAGACAAGCCCGTCTCAGGGACATCGGGCACTTCCTCAGCCACCATCGGCTCCTGGCTCCCGGAAGGGTCCCGCACCCCCTTCTTCAGCTGCCCTGGAATCCCTGGTGCCCCAGGAGCGGCTGTCAGCCCAGCCCAGTGCCGACATGGACGTGGGCCCTCGCAAGGAGCTCGTGGGCCCCGGCCCCGGGAAGCAGAGAGCAGACCTCAGCACGGGGGGTGGGCAGCTCGTGTCCAGGGCTCCGTCTCTGCGCTCTGGGCCTCCCCACCCCCACCCCACGCATCCCGTCCTCATCCCCGGGACACCTCTGCGGGGGAGCAGTGTGGCTCGCACCAGACCCCGGCCCAGGCTGGTCGAGCCTTTGTCTCGAACGCAGAGTGGCCTGACGGGCAGCGGGCCTCACTGTTCTGTCGATGGGCTGTCCCTGCTCCTGTCCTCCCAGGGCCCGCCCAGCCTCCCACACCTTCTCGCCAGCAGCGACCTGCTTCCCACCCGTCCCTGACACGAGGAGGAGAGGAGGAAGACTGCACTGGTGCTCCTCCCCCCCACCCCCCTGCCCCCCTTCCTCACAGCCAGCTTCCCCTCCCGCCTCAGGCTGGGACCCTGAGCCATTCACTGCCTGAGCGACCTTCCGCCTGGGCTCCAGTGGCCCGCTTGGCAGCAGCTGGGAAAGACCCCAAGCCAGCCGCCCCTCACAGTGCGAAGCTCCTCCTCCCCCGCCCCACCGTGCAGAAGCAACTGCGCTCGCTGCCCTCGTCCACGTTTCTCCGAGGGCTCCCTTCCATGAGAAAAGCCCAGCCCAGAAAGTTCCCTGGATTCATCTGTACTCCGGCAGTTCCCCTGAGGATGTGATAAGGTTCTCTAGACATCTCATGAGTCACCAAATAGTTATTTGCTATTTCACTGCACAAGTGCATCGAGCAAGTCTGAGCTTAGCACTGAATTCGATTCCAGGGCTCCGTGGCTGGGCTCATGAAACGTCCTCATTGCCTCCAGCCGTTCTCCTACCTACTGGGAAGCGGCCCATCCCTGCCAGCCCCTGCCGTCCTCCTCCAGCTCTCCAAGAATGAAGAGTGGACTTCATGGTTGTTAGCCCTTCTCTCCCCACTGCCTGACAGCCACTGGCTGGGGTTCCTTTGCTGATTTTTTGGGTTTGCTGATTTTCTAGGGGAAGTATAGAGAGCCCTCTACCTGGTGTGTCCCAGAGGAAGGTCTGTGGCCCCCTAAATCAGACTCTCCGGTAGGAAGAAGAATCCTGGTTTAGAACTCGGGCCTCCCAGCCCCACCTGGAGCTGCTGACTCAGGCGGGCAGGGTGGGTCCCGGGACTCTGCGCCTGGTAGCCAGCTTCCCTGTTGGGCCTTGTGTGTCTCAGCTGTTGAGCTACTAATTCGATGCCATTTTAACATCCCCAGGACATCTCTTGGTGGAGGAGGCCTCAGCCAAAGGAGGACTAGGGAGGGTAGCAGTGGTGAGGCCCTTAGTAAGTGCGATTTGCCCCCAGGATACATGCAGGGCAAGTTCAGTCCCTTAGGCAAATCGCCGTGGTATTTATATATGACCTATGTACTTTCTTCCATATACTTCACATCATCCCTACACGGCTTAACACCTAACATCACATAAATGATATCACCCACACATAGGAAGAGCCATCACACCATGTTGCTCAGGGGAATGTGAGAAGGAAGAAGTCTCCATGTTCAGAGCAGACAGGTTTTTTTCTTCCATCCACTGTTGGTCAACTCTGTGGGTGCTGAATTCATGACACAGAGGAGCAACCCTATTTCATCTTAGGAACATTAATGGCCTCCAGCCATGGCCAGAGGATAACCGAGGCCTGCACTTCACGCTACCTCAAGGCCTCTCCGAGGTCAACCCAGCCTTTCTGAGGTAACCCCACAGCAGCGGTGGGCAAACAGCTCTCCCTGTGTCTCCCACCTGTCACTCCCCCACAGCCTCACAGGAGCAGGATGGAGAACTTCCAGGCCAGCAGAGAGGGATGTGTGTCGAACCCCACAAGCCCAGTCCTCTAGCTCGGTTAAGGGCAGAAAAAAGGAAGCTAGAGGACATGGAAAGGTTCATTCATTTTCACAGCCCACTGACTTGTCCTGACCTCCGTGGGATCGTCCTTTGGCTCACGTCTAGGGAACCAAACTGGTTGAGTCAATTCAGTCAAATAAGTCAGGCCGGAAATTCACACAGTTGCCGCCTAGATGAGTGGGTTTGCAGCAAAGCATCAGAATAAAGAAAGAGCTGAAGTCCTTTTAGAGTGGCCTCAGTTACCCACAGCCTAAAGCCCCTGCCCTGTGTCTCCTTGAAAAGAGGGGGATTTGCCTGGCGAGGGTTCTATGTGAAAATAAGTGGCACAAGGACCAAAACGAAAAATGGGTTCATACTTCCGGCCTACAGCAGAGTATACACATTTGTGTCTCTTACAAGCAGATCTTCTGCATTTCAAATCCAGAGTCTTTCTCCCTGATGTAGTAACCCAACAACTCAGGTACCCCCACTTCAAGATATTCTCCTGCAGACATCTGGAGGATATACTAATAAGTGAAATCAATAGATCACAGATAGACAATTTCCGGATCTTCTCTTTGGTATGAACACCTGTAGATGCAAATGAGTTCTAGAAAGTAGGACAGCTTTTATAGAGTGGAATATTTCTATAGGAAACTTGGTGTG
>PVIC010004603.1:0-61673 GCA_004025085.1 Thryonomys swinderianus
TGCAAGGGTCCTGCCAGTCTCCTTTAAAGAGGGAGCAGAGACTATGGAAGGGGCACTGGCTCGGAGCCCTGCCCGGACATGTAAACAAAGCTTGATTTGCACTGTGGTGCTGAGGATTTTCCAAGAGCAGAATTGTGGGTATCCAGTATTTAGCCTACCCTAGAATTTTCTTTGCTGTGCGTTAGCCTGTGGCTGCTGAGAGGCATCGGTGAATCTTTATGGCCAAACCAGAGTAGAGCTTGCTGACGTAGCACTGGGCCCCGCCACTGACAAGTCCTGGACTTTGGCAGGACGCCCACCTCCCATACTCCCAGAGCCCAGGCTCGGCTAGGTCTGTGCTTATCGGGATCAGCTGCAGGAAGTCAAAGATGGGCCCCAACTTTCAGAGACCCCAAGGGGCTGGAAGGAGAGGCGTCATCTGCTTGGCAGCTCTGCCCCACTGGCCCCTCCTCTTCCCTCCCTCTCGCCCTCTCCTTCATTTTGTAAATGCTTTCATCCACGATTTTTAATGAATACATGTTCTATGGCTGAAAAACGGCTCAGAAACTATGGTGCTCAGTTTCACATTCCCTTTCTCATTTATCATGTAGTGGCTTTTTGTTTTTTTCTCTAAACCAGTTTGGAGGCAGCAGGCGGCTCTGCACCAATGCTGGGGGCACCTGCACAGCAGTCACACAGACGGAGCCCTCTGGGACCTACGTCCGTTGCAGAAAGCCACTGGCCACACGAGAGAGGCTGGCGCCTCCTGCAGGTTCGTAGAAATGAAGGGGAGAGTAAAGAAAGCTAGAAGAGACTGAGGCCCCCAAACAGGAGAGGAGGCGGAGAGTGGGGAGAGAGCCACAGGCGATCGAGGGGCGTGGTACTGTGACTCCTAGGTTCGGAGCCTTTGTGCGTCTTTCCTCCATAAACCACCTTAAACATAACTCTTTACAGGGCCACTGATGTTAAAATCTGGCTTCACTGCCGTCACTCTCCTTCTTCTGATTTGAAAAGAAATTAAGACGTTCCCAAGGGCGCCTGTGGAAGTGGGGCCGGCCCGGGCACCACCTTCGCTGTGTGAGGTAGGGCCCAGCTCTGTTTTCTGACCCTAGTCAGTGCATACCAGGATAATCGTGGTCCTACCCAGATGCCAGGCTGGGTGCAGAGATCCAAAAAGACTGATATAATTTTAAATGTCAAGGAGAAGAAGAATTAAACATATAATTCTTTAGGAATCTCTAAGGCTCCCTGAGAGAAGATGACATGAAAAATTGCAAATAGATTTGAATTAACAAACTCCTCCCTCTTCTTTCCCTTCCACTTTCTTCACTATCACGAAGGAAAAGTAGACAAATAAATAAATGGCAGTTTGGAGGCATTTCCTGATCACTCTTGGTCGACCTTGCACAGTTTTTGCAAAGTGCATTGTA
Organism: Thryonomys swinderianus; assembly: GCA_004025085.1. NCBI lineage: Eukaryota > Metazoa > Chordata > Mammalia > Rodentia > Thryonomyidae > Thryonomys > Thryonomys swinderianus. The sequence continues at coordinate 1,410 of PVIC010004603.1, forward strand.
CTCCTTCCAGTACAGGAAAAAATTAAGTCCTCTGCAGAGACAAAAGATAAAGGATCATTATAGAATGGAACACAGGACCAGACGCCCAAGGGCAGGGCGGGCCGCAGGCACCCAGCCCCGCTGTCAGGCTTTTCCATAACACAGAGAATGAGTGGGTCCTCCGGGACCCCTCCAAAGACACAGGAAATGAGGAGGAAGTTCAAAGAACTAGGAGAGCTGACATAAGACAAAGGGACACGGTGGGAGGCCGGAGCGCTGGGGCTCCCCTGCCACGCTGGCCGTGGTGGGAGGTGGGGAGCCCCCCACAGGGAGGAGGAGCCGCCTCTAAGAAGCGCCCTCAGATGCTGATCTCCCACTCGCCTTCGGATGCACACAGACAAGAGGCCAGAGCCCTGCAAGTGAGAGTCCCGGTAGCCTTGGCCAAGCGCCCTCTGCTGTGCCCCCAGGGTGAAATGGGCACATTAGGTCCCCTGCCTCTCCAGTGGAGCATCTGTGCAGGTGGAAGTCGAGGGCACAGGGCCACTATCTAGTTCTGAACAGGACCCTACGCAGAGGTGCTTCGGGGCCACCGCCAGTCTCAGCGCTGCTGCTGCTGGTCTAGGCGCAGCCGGCTTGGGGGGGTCACAGGCTTCACTTCCAGCCCCCGGGGAGCCCCAGTGAGAAGTGCTTTCATGACATGGGAGTTTGAAGAATGGGGTCAGTGAGAACTCAGTGAGCCTTAGTAATCTCTCTCTCTCTCTCTCTCTCTCTGTCTCTCTATCTATCTGTCTCTCACTCTCTCGCCCTCCCACCATTCTTCCTCCTCCTTTGCCGGCTCTCTAAAACAGAAAATAACCATCTGTTGCTTGAACCTGTTAAAGTGAGCCAGGGTTCTGTGCCGCCTGTCATCATCTGCCCAACTCAAGCCCTAAGGCCGCTCCCGCCCACCTCTGCGCACAGTAGGCTCACACTCACTCAGCAGCCAATGGCGCGCTTCCTGCACGCGGAGCATCAGGCACACACTTTCTCTGCTGCCTCATTTACAAGTGATAAAAGAGTCCGAGAGGCTCACTCGCTTCCCAGGGTCACAGAGTAAGCGTTCATCTAAGCAGAACGTAAGGCCCTCTGACTCTGGAATCCGCTCTGACAGTACCAACCTCTACCAGTTCCATGAGGGCAGCTGAGAGCACAGGAATATGTATGCCACTGAATAAATCCAAAGTTAATATAAATAGTTATACAAGGATGTTATCGTAGAAAGGCCAACCCACACACGGGGCTGTCACAGCTCAGACTTGAGGGACCCAGCCAAGCAGCCCCCCAGGGTAGACACCTGCAAAGAGAAATGAGTTCCTGGCTGAACTCCCAGAGCTTAGCCTGGCCAACCGGGAGCAGGAGAAAACCCTGCGTTAAAACCAAACAGCTCAGTCATGTGAAGTTCATGCCATCGAATAGGGGTCAGTGATTTGGGAAGAATCCAGGATCAAGCTGCACTCAGAATTGGAAGAATCCAACCGGAATAAGCCAGTTTCAAGCTGGACCAAGGCCCTGAGTGTGAGGATTTGCTAGGAGTCTAGGGTCATAGGAGCCCCGTGTCTGGCTGCATCCCAGGATACACGAAGCTGAAGTGTGGTACGGCACAAGGCTTGTACTGGACGGAGTCTGCACTCAGGGGTCACTGGCCCTTCGCTCAAAGGTTGTGCTGACAGCATTCGTAGAGGCCCATGGCCCCAACAGCCAGGGCACTCTCCCTTCTAGCCTTGCCTGTGGGTGCTAAATCCTCCTCAGCAGGGGATCAGGGAGAGCCAGGCCATACCCTTGGGGCCACCTACCCATTGCCTTTCCCCAGGACTCTAACCCCAATGAAGTTTGTTGTTGGCCTCTTCAAGTTGCATGGCTACGAGCTCCCCCACACACAAACACACACACACACACACACACACACACACACACACACACGGTTCCTGCTTTTAAGGAAGAACCCAGATGGTCCCACTTAAACTCTGGCCTCCCAGCCCTGGAACTGCTGGGAATAGGTGAGATGCCAGGTCCCCAGAGGACTCAGGTTGCCCCACAGATGCCAAGAGCTCATGCAGGTTTGGGGCTTTGAGCAAAGCTCACGCTCAGCAGTCTGTGGTCATTTTTCTGCCTGCAATTTCATTTGAAGAAAGCCCTCAACCGTGTTAGAGGGTTCGGAAATCACTGAGCCACACGGTGACTCCAGCCCTGCCCTCCGGGACCTGCCGTCATTACACGATGGCTCCCACGCTCAGGGATGCCAGGCGCCGGTGTGAGGCCCCACAGCACTGACCCGGCTCGTGCCGGCTTCCCCCGGCCCAGCCTCTGCTCTGTCCGGCTCTAGTCCAGCCCCGAGGGAGGCTGCACTCGGCTTCTCAGCTGTGGGACAGCAGCTGCCCAGAGGCTGGCGGCCATGGCACAGCCCTGGTGGTTACCATCCCCCAACCCTCCCCATCCCCTCGGACTCTGGTCCTGTCATCAGACCCTCAGCCCAAGGCCAGCTCCTTCATGGCCTGGGCAGTTTCAGGAAAGCCAGGGAAGGGTGAGAGGCAACAGGGACCCACGGCGTGCTCACAGCTATAACCCGCAACAGGTTACAGGAGCTCACGTGGCTCCAGGAACCGGCTACGGCACCTGGAAATGCCCTGGGCAATTATGCGGCCCTCCGTCTGCTCCTTAAGTAGCAGCTTCTTTCTCATCAACACAGTCCCTGGATCAAGGAAGCCTATTTGGAGAGTCAGTTACCAAAGGCCACCATCTACCGTTTTTGCCCTTGAGGATATTGTATGAGGTGCATACCTTCATTCTCAAGGATATTATATCTCAGAAGAGAACACACACCAAAAATTAGGGGAAAAAAAACTTCTAAAACTTCTAGTGTGCAGCACTAAGCGTACTATAGATATTTTATAGGAATTTGTATACATGATTTAAAATACTAACACTACTAATGTAGAAAATGATCAGTATAAGTCTTATTCTTCTATTTTATATGCCAGAGGTCATATGTTAAAGTTTTTGTCATATGTTAAAAATTTTTTATTTATCTTATCAGGAAAAATTTATGCATGTACCAAAATGTAAAGACACACACACACTTTATAAGGGTTTAATTCACATCTCATACAATTCACTGAAAAATTGAACAACTTAAAACATACCAGGCTTCAGTCCCCAGCACCATTAATCCACTTTCTCTCTTGAAGAATTTTCCTGTTCTTGACATCATATAGTAAGAGTTTGTGCCTGTTTGCTTGCACTAGCACCATGTTTCTGGGCTTCATCTGTGTTTAGTACGTGGTCCTATTTCACTCCTTTTATTGTTAAATAATGTTTCTCTGCTCTGATAGACAGTACTACATTTTATTCATCCTTTCATCAGTTGATGGGTTTATGGATCATTTCCATTGGGAGAGTATGACGAACAGTATTGCTGTAAACATTCAAGCACACGGGCTTTTGTAAAAATTACAGAAACAAATTCAACCTGTTTTTTCACCACAGTCCATTTTCTCTTTCACTTAAAAAATCTATTTCTTTTTTTTTTTTTTTGAGACAGGGTCTTGCTTTGTAGTTCAGGCTAGCTCTGAGCTCACTATGTAGCCCAGGCAAGCCTCGAACTCAGCAATCCTCCTGTCTCTGCCTCCTAAGTGCTGGGATTACAGGCGTGAGCCACCACGCCTGGCAAAAAAATCCATTTCTTTACACAGTCACACATACAGCATGCAAGGTAGCACAGTCAGTGCACGGTGGCTCTGTTCTTACAAGGAGCGGAAGGAATTTGTACATTATTTGGAATGAGACAATTTACAACAAAAAGGAAATGGCTAAGAAGAAGCATATTGCAAGCAGTCATAATAGGGGTGAATAAGGTTAAGTGTTGTTATCGCCTGTTTTGGCAAACACAGTGGCATCGCTCAACATTCCTGGCCTTATTTCTTACAGCGCTGACAAGCCCCATCATCACGAGGGAATCTGTTCTGCTCACATGATCTCAACCAGACATACCCACAGCCCCACCCCCACTGTTATTACTGCAGGCAACCTTCATCCACTCTTTTTTAAAAATTTTTATTTTTATTTTTATTGGTACATGGTATATACACATCATGATCACACTCAATATTGGGGATTTGTTCCAGTATATGACACAATTTAATTTTCACTTTTTCCCATTTCCCTACCCACTCCACAACCCCCCACCCCCTAAATACATAAGCTTTGTTTCCCTTTTGTATTACGATCACATTTTTCTTCCTTCTCTAGCTTCCCTTCCCAACCCAGGCCACCCGCTCCCTACCCTCTGCAGAGCCTGGCAACCCCTCTCGTCTCTCCCTTCTTTATGAATGAATTCTGATAGGCACCATAAAGAAGCTGCATTTTCATCACAGGCCTAGCTTGGGTTGCTAAGAGTAGAAAGGTGGCAAGGAAACGGAGGGAGGCACCCCGAGCTTTCCCTTTGTCGCCTGTTGGGAGGGTAATGGGCTCTACAGCCTGCTCATCCTGAATTTTCCATTCACCTTCGGGCGAACCCCACGCCAAATAATAAGGTTCCTCTCACTTGATCGTTGTTGGGTTCCTTTCCTAAGTCAGATTTGGTTGCTCTATTTGTAGTTATTCATTACTTAAATATTCCACCTGGTGATCAAATCAGACTGGCAGCAAAGCGAGGCTGATTATACAAAAACCCGTCTGTCGTCACTGATCCGTGTAAGGGCGTGCCGAGCCTCAGCCGAGGACCCTGGAGGGGCTCTGGGGGGCGAGGGCAGACAGTGACGTCGCTGCGCACGCGCCCCTCTGATCTGCGGGAGCCGCATCAGAGGTGATGGCAGCCCAAGGTCTACATCCAGCCAAGGAGACAAATCACTAGCCAGTGTCCGGTGTCGGGGGTGGGGCTGGTTTCCTCCCGCATTCGGGTTCTGACCCAGCGCCTTGTGCTCCGGGACTCGGTCAATCACCCCTTCCTCCCCTGCTCCCTGCTGCCGCCCACCACGATTTTCCAGGCTTCAAGACAGAATCTCACTTTACGAAAGCGTGGCTCTGTAACAGCCTAGATATTTGGAAAGAAGAAATACAAATTCATATGCCAAACGCTTTATCGTCAGCTTCACTGACCAGCGCCTCTCCAGAATCTAAACCCCGAAATAATCCCACGGCCGGCAGGGTTGGGATTCGGCTGCGGAACACAGTGGCCACAGGTTCATCTGCGGACACCTCACTCCAAACACCTGCTCTGCTCAGTTGCAAAGATGCTGCCTGCCCCATCCAACCTGACAGGCCGCGCAAACCCAGCCCAGACGCGAGGCCTTGGGGGGTGAATCCAAGTGGTCTCAAAAGGATTTGTCCTAATCTGTAATTCCTCAAGCCCCCCACTGGACTTCCACTTGACTATATCTGGAAGACATCTGCTCTACCCCCCAAAACTCTGTCTCCATCCAACATCTGCATTTATGTTCTAGCACCGCTCTCCTTACAGTAACACTCAGACCCACAGCTTCATATGGTCACCTCTCTGAGACTTTGCCAAATCTGGAGCAGCCTCCAAGCTCGGCCATCGGGTGGCTGCTTATATTTTTACCCCAATGGTTGTTAATTAGCTGTTTGTTTGTCTGTATCACTGGTTACCACATTAAGCCATTCATTAGCTTCCATCACACTAGCATGTCACTTCTTAATAGGTATCTAAATACGTCCCTCTCCAACCTTCAATGAAAGAAAAAATATAAGATATTAAAAAACAAAAATAAGTCCTAAGTGTGGTGGTACCTGCTTGCTAGCTTAGCACTCTGGGAGGCTGATGCAGGAGGATCTAAAGTTCAAGTCCTAACTGGACAACTTAATAAGAGCCTGTGAGCCAGAGAGTAATTTAGTGCAAAAGCCCTGGATTTAATCCATAGTCTAAGGGGGGGAAAACACAGAAATGTTGGAAAGAAGACAAAATAGTAGTTGCCTTCTACAACATGACTGTTTAAGCAAGCCACTGAACAGTTATTGTTATGGTTTGGATATTTGCCACCATCAAACTCATGCTGAAATTCAACTACCAACATACTGGCATTGGTCAGGTTTCTCATTGCTATGACAAAATGCCTGACACCCACAACTTAAAGCAAAAAAAAAAATGGTTTATTTTTGTCTTATGGTTTCTGAGGAATCAAACAATGGTCAACTGCTCTAAAGCAGAAATGTTAGGATGAAGCAGCATGCCGCTTCATTCTTGGTGGCCAGGAAGCAGTGCACAGGACCAAGGTCAGACAGCAAGGACCAGGGACCAGACATAGACCCCCAGGTCACACTCCATAACCCTCTCAGGCACACCTAGGTGTGTGTTTTCCCAATTCTCAGGTGACAAAACCATCAAGTTCACAACATTTAACTCCTGCTTCCTGCCATCTGAGGACTTGGGAAAGAAATCCCGGACTTCCCAGTCCCCAGAGGTCTGAGCCACTTTCTCCTCACAAATCTCCAACTTCAAGGGCTTCTAAGACACCATTAAACTAGTAAGGGAGCTTGGTGGTACATCAGGCACACAAAAATCAAAAACTTGAGATCTGTTCTACATATGTGAGAAACAATTAGACAGTAACCATAACAGAGACAGTTTTCCCAGAACAAAAGAAATTAAATACTTAGAACTGGCATTACAGTAGAAGCACTGCACTTTATACAAAGACTACATACAAATCTTTACTGAAAAACTAAATGAATACTACATGTTCATGGATAGGAAGAATCATTATAAAGTGGGAAATTTATCTCCCAGATTAATTAATGAACTCGGTTCGATCCCAGTAAAAGTCATCACAGAATTTATCAAAGAATTTGAAAGTTATTTGATGATTCTACAAGAGTTAATGTAAAATTCATGGTGAAGAGAGAATACGACTGGCCCTTGGTACTCACTGGGGTTCCTTGTAGGACCCTCCAGAGATACCACAACCCGTGACTGTGCAAGCCCTTGAACAGTGCACAGTGTTTACATAGAACCTACACACATCCTCCATATATATTTCTCATTTACTTATAATCCCTAATATTATGTAAATGTGACATAAATAACCACTAGACTCTGTTACTTAGGGAATAATGACAAGTAAAAATGTCTGTACATGTTCAAAACAGATGCAATTTATTTAAAAATATTTTGTATCCACTATTGGTTGAACCATACATGAAGAACTCAGGGACAGAGTGCTGACCTTAGACACAAATACTGAAAATAACAAGTTTGACAAAACTACTATTACTGTATGAAAATTCAAAGTATGTCACAAAACTATAATACTGTGTCTTTTGCAGCCAGAAAAGAGCAAAGAGATGAGTGGAGAGATGTAATGATCACAGAAACAGAGCTATAAGGGGCTTGGTGTTTGGTGTTTCATGGAGAGTGAGAAGGTTTGAGGAGGAGAGTCAGGAAATGCCAAGGGGAAAACCATCCATCTGAGGGAATGTAAGGATTCACCCTACTTCACCCCATACATGACACTAATGCTGGTATACCACCTAGTATAGAAATCAGAGCTTGAAGAGAAAACATAAGAGGACATCTGTATAATCTTGGGTCGAGGAAGGCATTCTTGAGAAGAGACAAACTAAGAAACTATTAAGAAAAGATTGATTTAGTTGTATTAAAAATAAAATCTTAGCATGAAGAGAACACTGCTAATATATTTGAAGATCAGTCCAACACAGGGAGAAGAAATTGCAGCAAAGGGAATGAAATTGCAGCAAAGTCTAACATGAGAGACAGAGCCATAGAGGGCCGCAGAGGCCAGGCTGTGCAGATTTATTTGCTCAGCCTAGGAGAATCGGATAATCCTTGAAAGGTCATATGTGAGAGAGGGATGGCTATATGTTTGGGATTTACATTTAGCAAGAGCATTCTGGGGTCAGGGTAGGGAGTAACCCAGAGTTTGAGGACGGGTTACAGCAATCATAGGACTACAGGATTCCACCCAAGAAATGGTAACTCGGGATAGGACAGAATGGAGAGACTGGCTCAGAGCAGGGCTTCCGGAGCACAGTCGGAACCCGGTGGTGCAAACTGCATCAGTGGATTAAGCCAGTGATGAGTTCATTGCCAAACACACTGTTAGGAGGATGGTTAGTTGGTGTGTGAACGGAAAGGCTGCTAGCTGGGTCCTGGCCCTCCTTTCTCGATGGCTCTCCTACTCTGTGGTCATGAGCTAAGCAGTTTTCCCTCTGCCACACTGTCTTCTGTGGAGCCAACCAAGCATAGAATGGCCAAAACAAAGCCTTTTCTCTCCTGTTATAGCTATGTCTTGATGTCCCCTTCAAAGCATTGTGCATTCATAGGTGGGGCTTTTCCAAAGGTGGCTGAGTTTAGATTATGTGATGGCTCATGGTGCCATACTAGGCTCAAGGGGACTAGGATGAAGGGTATAAGTGCTACCTGCCTGAAGCAGTCCAAATAAGATGAGTCAGAAAGGCACTGTTAAATTCCCTTGCTTGCTTGCTTGCTTGCTTTTGCTGTCTTCTACCACCATGAACTGTTGTTCCTCTGCCATCTGCCTCCTTGCCCCAGTGCCAGACAATGATGGACTGAAACTTCTACAAATTCTGAGCTAAAACCCTTTCTCTCTTTCACTTTGGATGTCAGGTGTTTTGTCTCAGCAATGACAGAAAAGTAACTAAGACATCATCTTAGTTGTACATGTTAGGTATTTGGTGCCCACAATAGAAAATTAACAAATGCAAGTATCTAGATGAGAAAGACAGTAAGAAAATGAGGGTGATCATGGGTTGCTGTGAGGCTGGAGTAAGGGAATGAAGGTATTAGGAATCACTACTGTATATAAGTAGATACATGGTGCTCCATAAAGTGAGACAGAAAACAAGAGAAGAACATGAAAAGTACTTCCAGTTTGGGATGTGTTATATTAGGATAGTTAGAGAACTCAATGCCAGTGTACATGACTTCTGGTTACAAAGGCAGCTGGTGAACATATTGGAGTCCAGAGGGAAAACGAACAGGCACACTTGACTTCAAGGAGTGTACCCTCCAATTTGGAAAAGATATCCTTACTCCACAAGTAATAAACAGTTGCACTGTGGTACCACGTTGTACCTCCAGGTGGAGAGACCTCCCTATGTGAATCCGTGAAGTCACAGGCTGGATGAGTCTGGTCAGAACCAGGCCATGGTGTTCCAGGTAATGTCACCACAGTAGTCATGGCCGTGAGGTTGCAGGCAAACAAACGTCCTTTGTCCTATTTGCCCGTCACCTCTGAACCTTCTCTGATGAACTTGTGCTATTAGATGACTAAAGGATCAATAGAGGTGTTTTTTATAAATATGTCTTGTAAAGGAGGAAAAATAGATGGATTTTTCTCCTATATTCTCTTTAGCACTTGTGACATTGTGGAGAATGGTAACATTTGGGTGGGAACATAAGAGAGGAGGAGGGATAAGTGGCCATCTGTAGCCTTGGCACGCTCTGCCTTCATGCAAGAGAGGGGGAAGGAAAAGAACCCCACAAAGAACAGGAGAGAGAAAATCCAGTGTCATTTTCAAAACTTGTGCCAAACTATGGGTGTTTTCTCCCCCCAAAGTGAGTCAGAGCACTATTTCCTAAGGAAAAAATGTACTCAGACACCTTTCCTTGACACCCTTGTTCTGTTCACTGGAATCATCCAGGGTTATCTCCAATTTGGAGACCTTAATACCTAATCTTATCAAAAGAAACAAATTTAAAAAGTTCTCCCTCTCATCCTCACTTCCCTCTTGTATTCTTTTCTATTGTCTTTCTTTTTCTTACCTGTATTAATAACACTGTTGTTCAAGGATAACACTGATATTATTGTCTGACTCGCTGATGTCCTGGACCCATGGGATTTGATCAGGAACATCCTGACATCTCCTCAGATACAGCCAAGTTTTCACTGCAGCTGACCCTAACCTTCTAGGGTTTCAGCCCTGCCAGGGGGACATTCATATCTTTCTGGGCCTTCACTGTCACCAGGAAAACCTTCTTAGCCACTCGGAGCTGCATTGTAGGGTTTGAAGAAGAAGATCTAACCCCTCTTTCTCACATGAGTGGAAAATCTTATTTGCATCTATTGTCACCTAAAATTAGATGAGCTCACCAGGAGTACGTTCACCCTCAGGAAAGCCATCCGCCTAGTGACGCGGGCCTGCAGCTCAAGCTGTGGTTCTTGGGAAGCACATCCCATCTGCACAGAACAGAAGCAGAGGGAGCGCCGTGGGAAACGGACCCATAAGTCTTCCCCAAAAGAGATGTGTGGACTTGGCTCCTTGGAAACCTTTCCTCTCCAGAGCTCCACAGAGAGCACAAGGAAGGCTCAGATTCAAGGTGACATGTCTTAATGTTCACAATAGCACAAAATACAAAACCTGGAGCTAAATTAGTCCCCTCCTTTGACTAGAAATTGCCAAAAAAGTAGCCAATAAATACCATTAGAAATATCCTTTCTCTGACCTTTCTCTCTGTATATGTATATACAATATACATAGCTACGTTTGTGGATATGTGGGCATTCGTAGAAATAAACATAGATCAACCAACTAAAGAAACTAAAGAAGCTGCTCTCATTTTCTTTTCTTCCTTCCCCCACCCCTCTAATCAAAATGCATTTTTGGAGTCTGCATTCAATTCCAATTAAGGGATGCTTTTATACCTTTTATGGAGGAGCAACTATATTTAACACCACCATTCACTCTAAATAGTAATTGGATTTTATAAGCTATGAAGCTTTTAAAGCTACCTTGAGTCTCAAAATCTTCTCTCTCCTGCTAATGAGCCAAGTTGGACAAGCACAAGGCAAAAATTACACTGGCTGAGGCTGCCGGGTGCCAGAGGCCTCGCGCCTCCCCTCTGCCGCGGACAGAGCACAGCGCGCAGAGGCGTGGCAAACTCTCACAGCCCAGGAAAGAAGCAAGCTCCCTTTTAAAAACATAAGTGCTTTGAGAGACTTGGTACATTGGCTTTTTTGAGAATTCAGAATTGGGTTTTAAACATAGTGACTATAAGGAAGAGAAAGGAGAAACATGCAGCCAGAAATATGCAACGCTCTGTCTGAAGACACATCAGCTTTTTAAAAAGTGATTTTTTTTTTTACAATGTTCCTTGAGACCAGTCATGGTGTCTTCCATCTCAGATCATTTTTATGACTACAAATAAAAATATCTCCAGTGTCAAAAAACAATTATCTCTCTAAAACTTCCAATAAGTCAATGGGATGTCAAATAAACACACACACACGCATACAGTCACATTCCTCAGACAACCTCTTCTGAAACGTGGGAGGTTATCTTTATAGCAGCCCAGCTCTCCGCCAGAACCCACACCATTTCCCCCCATGTGGCAATCAAGACTCCACAGAACAAACGCACCAAGTAGAGATGCTGGGTTCCAGAAAGACAATAGAGCAGAAAGTACCAGGGACCTGTCCCCCAACTATACAACTATGGTACCAGCCTGGTCCAGCCGATGGAATTACTTTGGGTACTAGAACAGCTGGTTTCAGTTTGTTCCAGCTCTCAGCTTGCCATGGCCACCCATCCTCCTGCCCCAGTACCAGGTTCACCTGCTTTTGAACCAGCTGGGCCTCTGTTCAGAAGGCAACGGGCCTCCAAAACCTGAGGGGTCTGTGTCTGACCACTGATTGCTCCTCTGACCTCAGAGATGCAGCGCGGGGGTTGTGCAGCCATCACTGCACAGACACCTCCCCCAGTTCCAAGTCCCTCCTCTCTGGCTGAAGTGACATGCGGGGAATTAAAGGGCCAGTGTTTACCACCTCTTCATCTTCTCCCTGTGCGAATCTGACATTATAGAATAAGGTATTCAAAAGCAAATGCATACAGAGAAAAAGTTAAGAGTCATTGTACATGCCTAGGGAAAGGCACAACCTCAGAAAAGATGAAAGAAAATGTTACATTTTAGAGACAGAGATAGCCTACGCCAATGAATAAACAAAATAAACAGCACACCTAGGACAATCAGCAAATCTGACTTCCAGAATTAACAAATTGTTAGATTAGAATGTCTACTTTACAATAACAAAAAAAAAATCACAGGGCAAACATAAAAACAGGAAATCATTCCCCATTTGAAGAAAAAATAAATAAACCAGTAAAAACTGTCCTAAAGAAAGACCAGATGGCAGACCTACTAAAGAAAGATTTTATAAACAGTCTTAAAGACATTCAGAGAACTAAAGGAAAACATGTAGGAAGTCAAGAAAACGATAGCAATAGAAAGCACAAATGTAGAGTTCAATTCCTGGTATGAGAGAGAGAGAGAGAGAGATAGAGAAATAAAGACTTCAGTAAAGCTAAATACAATAGGCAATTATAAAAGCTAATAGTCATGTAATAGTTTGTAATCTGCCTTTTGTGTTCAATATGATTTATGAGATATTTAATTGTAATAGAAGTTTAATCATAAGAGATTAAACATTTACAATAATTATAAATCTAAAATGAATATTATTGTAACTCTGATTTATAACTCTATATTTCTTTTCTACAGAATTTAAGAGACTAATGCATTTTAAAAACAATAATTAGTTTATATATTGGACCTCACATATATAAGTATATAATTTTGTGACATTAATGAGTGAAAGGAGTGGGCACAGAGCTACTATAAAGGAGGAAATATTTTTTTCCTGGAAGTGTTGGGCTAGAACCCAGGGCTCCACAAGTATTAGCCAAGGGTATAAAAAAGGCATTTAGAAAGAAAATAGCAAAATGACAGAAGCTAGTTTTTTGTTGTCAGGAAATGCTTTAAATGTTAGTGGCCTAAAAACTCTCCTTTCAAAAGACAGTGAATGACAGAATGGATTCTAAAAGTATATAAAATTCTTTTTAGTTCTAGAGGCATGAATAGGTTGAACGCAAAAGGAAGGAAAAATAGCCAAAAGAGACCAGAGATAAGATATAAGAATATCAGCTAAAATAGACTTTAAATCAAAAAGGATCACAAGAAACAGAAGGATATTATAATACATTAACAAAATTTTGATATAGCAAGATAATGTGGCCGTATAAACATTTACATATTTAATAATAGACCATTAAATATATAAAACAAAAATTGAAGGAAGGAATAAGCAATTATGTACTAATAACTGGAAATTTCAGTACCCATTGTTATAGAGTGAGTAGAGAAACTTGGCAGAAGACAGATAAAGAAATAGAGAACTTGAATAAGCCAAGGAACCAATTAAATTTGACAAACACGCAGAAATTGCTACCCAACAATCAAATATGCATTTTCTCAGGTGTTGTGAGACATCTCTAAGATAGACCATATGTCAGTCTACAAATTAAGTCTCAGTAGAGTTTAAAATATAGATTTTTATACAAGACATCTTTTCTGATCACAAAAAATAAAGTTAGATGTCTATAACAAAAAGCTAAAATCTGACAAATTTGCAGAAATTAATTGACATATATTTGAGCATTTAATAGGTCAGAAAAGAAATCGCAAGGGAAATTGGAGACCTCAAAAAATTCAAACTAGCCAGGCGTGGTGGCTCACGCCTGTAATCCCAGCACTCGGGAGGCAGAGACAGGAGGATTGCTGAGTTCGAGGCTTGCCTGGGCTACATAGCGAGCTCAGAGCCAGCCTGAACTACAAAGTGAGACCCTGTCTCAAAAAGCAAAAAAAAAAAAAAAAAAAAAAATTCAAGCTAAGTTACCGTGATCAGGAAAGTCCACTTCTGAGTATGCACCCAAAAAAAACTAAAAGGAGCTACTGCAAGAGATATTTGTATATCCATATGCACAGCAATGTGATTCACAGTAGATACAATGTGGAAGCATCTATTAACAAAGAATGGGTGTCCAAAGTGTGATGCACACGAAGAGCAGAAAAGTAAGCCTTAAAAGGAAAGGAAATCTTAACAAATGCTATGCCATGAATGCATCCAGAAAACATTATGCTAAGGACAACAAGCTAGTAACAAAAATGCCAATGACAGTATGATATACCACTTACCTAAGCACCTAGAAGAGCCAAATTCATAGAGATGAAGGTAGAATGGTAGTTGTCAGGGCTAAAGAACAGGGAATGTGTGGAGTTGTTATTTTCTGAGTATAAAGTCTGTTTTGAATGACAAAAAATTCAAGACTTGGATGGTGTTGATGGTTACACAACAGTACAAATGCACATAATTCCACTGAATTGCAAGCTTTAAAATAGATAATAGAGCAAATATCATAAGTATTTATCACTAGTTTTAAAGTTAAAATATATGGTATATATTTCATATTATATATGCATACTACTGTATGTTATATAACATAATACTATAGGATACGTATAATACTATCTATCACATATAATACTATATATAAATACTGGTTTTTCTGTAAATGCTGGAATCGGGCTCACTCTCAGAGCTCCTGAACCCATCATTCCATCCCCTCACACCAGGCCATTTTCCCTTAACCTTAAACTAGATTTCTTAGCTGCAGCACTGGAGCTGAAGGACACTCCTACCAAGTCTGTTCTTAGTTGCTCAGTATGGAAGAGGGCTGGCTCTTGCAAGTGGGCCACTAGATTTGCAACTCACAATTGGGGTGATTCCATGTAACTTGTTGCCCTGTCTGTGCTCTCAGATTGACCTGATGACAGTCCATGCCCAGTAGAGAGGACAGAAGGTTAGATCTGGGATGGCATGTATGGGGACAAGCAGAATCCCCAGCCTTACTAGGAGCGTGGTAGTGGCTGTCCCTCCTTCCAAGAGAAATGGCGCTTTGTAAGAAACCACCCAGGCATTTCTCCTTTGCCTTGGTTTGCACCTCCTTAGTTTTTGTCATGGTCTTTCATGTGGTCTCTAGTCTCAGACTCTTCCAGCCAATGGTTTACCTCTAGGACAAGGGGTTTTTCTGAAAGACAAAATCACAGTCTCTTGCTGAGACTGTCCAGACGTAACTGTCCTGATCTGCACCACCCTTTTCTCGAACTTTCTCTTGCTCTTCTCTAAGGCTTGCCCTACACTCCAGTGGTGCCAAAGGGCATGTCATTCTGAGTCCCCTTCTCTTTATTTCACACCTCAGTTCTTTGGCCACACAGTTCCCCTCCTGCAAAGTCTTTCTGTGCTGGATCCATCTGGCAAATGTCACTCACCTCTTAGAGCGAATGTCACTGTGACTTTTCCATGAAATGGTCTCTAGTTGCTTTGGCTTGTGATCGGATCGGCTGCAGCACTCCACAAACCTGCCTCATCTTCCTCCAGAAGAAACAGTGCTAGTTCTACTTCATGTTCCCAGGACCCAGCAGGGCCAGCACATACAAAATTATAATAGGAATGAAAGGGCCTAAAGGCCTACTCTGCACTGATAGAGACAGAAGACAGAAGTCATGGCGTCTGCTCTCAAGGGGCTTGGAATGGAGTTCAGTACCAGCTTATAGTCCAAAATGAATACAATCAATGTAAAGCTAAATGTCTCACACAGGACACAGATACAGTCACCCCTTGGAAAGAGAGTGTCATTAGAGATTTTGGAAACATTAAAATAGCAGCTGATATCTGTAGAGCACTCCTAATATCTGTCAGGAACATGCTAATTGTGTAAAAGCCATTGAGTCAATGAAGCCTCATTAATTGATTAAAACATCATTCCGAGCAGCTGGAAATCAAACACTCGTATTTTATGTGATTGAGTTGACTTCAGGCAGTCCTTGGTTACTACATCCATTTTCTCCTTGTATGTACATTCATCGATTTGTATTTATTGACCCTGCAGCAGAAAGACTGCAAAAAAATAAAAGACAATATGATCTTTTATTCTACAGCAAAATAGTTTTGGAAGACAAGCTTTAAAAAACTAAAACAAGATGGTGGAGGGCTTAAATCCAAATGTTTCTTCTTTACATATCAGAAACCCAGCTAATCTGTAGACAAAAGAATTTTATTGTAAATAGGGAAGTTTATTTTTTCATCCTTCCTGAAAATGTTTGTCTTCTAACTGCAAAGCAGTGTAAGGGTTTATACTTGATCAGATCTGAAATGCCCCTCACTTCTCCAGAATCTTTTAAATCCCTCACTGTAGGCTCAAGTCAGGTAGGAGTAAGAGAGGGAGATAAAAGCTAACTACTGAACGTTCAATGAGAAGAAATTCATCCATCCACCCTAAGTTCCCACCACATGCCAGACAATGCTGTGGGCACAGAGAACACACAAGTCAACCAGGAAGGCAAAGACTCCCCACTCAGAGATCTGGCATTTTGGCCAATTAAGCACACACATCACAAGTCAACAAGAAAATACGTCATGTGTCACTGTGCTAAGTGCTAAGAAGGGGTGAGAGGAGTGCAGAAGCCCACTCTTGTGTGAAAGCTCTCAGTGGCAAAGTGGCTGTGAGCAGAGATCTGAGCACAGAGCTACCGGTGTCTGTGGGAGAAGAGTTATAGGTAGAGGGGACGGCAGGTGCAGGGTCCTGTGCAGGCCTGCTGTGTGAGAGCTTGAGGGGCACCGAAGAGGTCACTGTAGGCAGAATAGACCTGGGCCAGCAGGTCAAAGAAAAGTCAAATTGTACAAGTTAAGTGGGCTTCCCAAAGAACTTCGGCTCTTATTTTGAGAGGAGGAGGGAAATAATGAATGGATTTCGAGCAGAGAAATGAGATGATCTAACTTATAGCATGAAAGCAAGGAATAGACAAAGCAGAGATCTTTGGGAAAGAAATGAAAAGCAAGTAAGACAGACGTATAGTGAGTCTGTAAAAGGATGATGTCATTATGCCATCTATCACGTGTACGTCAGTAATCACAAAAAATGCAACTGGTCTATGCTTTGCAGTTAGAAGACAAATATTTTTAGGAAGGATGAAGAAATAAGCTTCCTGGTGTTTATAAAGACATATGCTTTAACCATAAGGATGCAGAAAATTTGAAAATAAAAGAACAAATTTCCAAGCAAAAGAAAATCAACAAAGTAAAACTTAAAAAGCATCACTGAAGTTTTTTTTTTAATTCTGGATAGTTAATGATTTCATTCTCCATAATTTAGGATCATTAGGGAGACTTCAGTATTTTGCAGATAGCTGAAACCCACTGGGTCAACACATACCCCTGGTAAGAGTGGAGGAACTTACATACGTTATTTCAAGGAAAATGACCACAGGTCCAAGATAACCAAGGAGCTGAAGAAAAGGCAAAGACTATTCTTTTTTTTTTAAAAAAAAACACATTCACCTATTTGATCTTCACAGGAGACAGCTAAAACTAAAGACATGGAACAACTGAAAGTTAAAAGGTAGCACTTATTAAAGCAATTATGAATCAAAAGAACATGGAATATGGAAATATAGATACATATTAGAACATAAGAACAAACGTAGAAAAGATTCAGCAAGCTCTTGACAGGAGGAATCTCTAGACTTTATTGGAAGATCTTTGAAAAAGCTAAATGGTTGGAGAAATATACATTCATCTCAGATAGAAAAATTCAGTATTGTAAAGGTCAATTGCCCCCTAAACTATCTATGGATTCAATTAAAATCCAAAAAGCCTTTCTATAACCTAGCAGCAGACTCTATAATTTATACAGAAAACACAAGGCCAGAAAAGATGCAAAACTCTGTAAAAGAAGAAGAGAAAGGGGAGAGACATATATCAACCCTCATTGTGAATTAAGTAGCCAAAACAATGAAGAATCATAATAGATAAAGAGGCAAGGCTGGAATTCGGAGAAGTAGATCCATACCTAAGTGAAATGCTATAGAGGACCGGTTGAGTCCTACTGATCAGGAGACAAAAGAGATATAATTTTCAGGAATGACTCAAACAAAATGCTACTCCATATGAAAAGAAAAGAAATTGGATATCTTCGTCACACCATACCTAAAATCAATTCCAAGTGGACTAAAGACTTGAACTGTAAAATTGTAAGACTTTCCAAAGGCAAAACACATGGTATCTTTGTGATTTAGGAGCAAAGAAAGAACTTTAATAAAAATTACAAACTAAAAACTAAAGCCTTTTAAATCCAGCTACATTAAAATTAAGAATTTCTATTTTTGTATATGGCTAAATTTTTTTTTTTTTCTGAGACAGGGTCTCGCTTCGTAGTTCAGGCTGGCCCTGAGCTCACTATGTAGCCCAGGCAAGCCACCGCGAACTCAGCAATCCTCCTGTCTCTGCCTCCCCAGTGCTGGGATTATAGGCGTGAACCACCACACCCAGCACTGTGGTTTGTGGCATTGATTGTTAGTGGGCGTGTCTCCACACCCAGCATTGTATGTGGTTACCAGGGATCGAACTCAGGACCTTGCGCTTGTGAGGCAGGCTCTGTAAGCACTGAGCTAACCCTCCGGCCCTATGGCTAAAATTTTTGACAAAATATTTTAATGTAGCCTCTACTGTCAAACAAAAAAAACACACACAACATAGTAAAAGGTAGGTAATAAATTAAATGACATGATTTGATTTCATTCAATGAATTAAATGATAAAGGATTAATATACAAAATACATCAATCAAGGAGAAGAGAATTCAAGAGAAAAGGGTAAAAGAGAGTAATATAAAAAGAAAATAAAAATAGACCACAAGAATATTTTCAATCTTATTAGTAATCAAAGGAATGTCTGTTCAAACCATAATAAGGTCGATCCAGTTAGTAAAAATTTGAAAATTTAGACAATACTACTCTTGGTCAGTGGTGAGTCTACACCCACTGCTGGTAGAAGAGAAAATTACTGTCACCACTTTGGGAAACCACTTGGGATTGCTTCATAAAATTAGACATACATTCCATGGCCCACACACTGTTTTCCTAAAGCTATATATATCCTATGTAATCCTTAAATGTATATATGAATCCTATGTAATCCTTAAACATGAGCACTGCTAGATATGTGCAAGATTATTCACAATAGCATTGTTTATAGTAGAAAAAGCAAACTTCTTCTGTACAACTAAATAGTAAATATTTTCTTTGTTAAAGATCATCCAATAACTATTCAATTTTGCCATTTTAGCGAGAAAGCAGCCATTTAAACAATACAATAAACCTGGCGGGGCTAGAGATTTAGCTCAAGTGTTACTGCACCTACTGTGGAAGCACAAGGACTGGAGTTCAATCCCTGTGTACCACATAAATAAACAAACAAACAAACAAATAAACCTGGGCTACCTTTCAATAATACTTTTGTTATAAACACTTAAATTTGAATTTCATGTATTTACAAAACCATTTAAAAGTAAAAAGCATTCTCCTGTACTAGGCCATACAAAACAAGATAGATGTGGCCCACAGAACATCATCTTCCAGCCTCTGTGTCTTTAATGTAAAAAAATTTCTGTTTTGGGCCAGAGGGTTAGCTCAGTGGTTCTGGCACCAGCCTCGCAAGTGCAAGGTCCTGAGTTCAATCCCCGGTAACCACATACAATGCTGGGTGTGGAGACTCACGCCCACCAACAATACCACATACCACAATGCTGGGCGTGGTGGCTCACGCCTGTAATCCCAGCACTCAGGAGGCAAAGACAGGAGGATTGCTGAGTTTGAGGCTTGCCTGGGCTACATAGAGAGCTTAGAGCCAACCTGAACTACAAGGCGAGACCCTGTCTCAAAAAAAAAAAAAATTCTGTTTAAAGGAAACAATTCATGTGTCCATTAATAGACAGAGAGCTAGCTAAATAATGGCATGTAAACAATATCATGCAATGGAAAAAATAAGTGAAAGTCACACATGAGCATCAGGAGAGTGCATAAAGAAATTCTTAGTAAAATAAATAAGCCAACAACAGGGCAAGGAGGGGATCCCTGTATTAGTTCAAGTCTAAGAAGCAGACCGTGGAATGAAAATAGATGGCGTGAGGATTTTATTTAAGGAATGTATATGAGAAAGAAGGTGGAGAAGGAGCTCCTGGAAGACTAAAGAGCATTCAGGCTCCAATGGCCCAAGATCCCAAGTGGAAGAGATAGGAAGAGAGGTTGGGTAGAAGCATCACAGAGGACAGTGCAATCCATAAAAGGTCACTAGCTCATCCTTGTACCCACTTCAAGCCACAGAGGACCGATGAGCAGCATTTGGGAGGCCTCACCGTGACCCTGATGCCTGTGAACATCAGAGTAAGCAGGCAGCTCCGGGCCACCATGGTCACATACAGTGTTCATCTCACACATGTAAAGCTCTAAAACAGGAAAGTCAAACACTTTGTGTTTTGATTTACAAATAGATACCAAACCACAAAGATAAACAAAATAACAATAAACTTGTACCCGGCACAGCAGCTTGCTCTGTGGAGAAGGGTGGGGAAGAAAAGGAGACTTTCCCCTCAGCTCAGCATCAGGGGCCTGAAAACCTCTAAGCTGAACAGAGGATGCGTCACTGTATATTTTGTTTTCCACTCTGCTATGCAGAAATATTTTACATACTGCCACATATGCAATACTGCTTGATGATTTTTACTGGAAAATATCTACCCAGCCATGCTGCAAGTAGCATGGCAATGTGCTTATGCAGTAGGACACTATGGCATGGCGACTTGGCTGGGACAAGTGGGCACGACCTGCCACGTGAAGAGGCACATTAGCGCGGTGCAGAGCAGCAGCACCTCAGCCTGACACACAGTCAAACCAAGCCCTGCACCCAGTGCCAACCTTCTGACTTGAGAACATGCCAGTCAGTCTTCTAGCATCAGATCAAGTAGGACCAACTATCCAAGGAGACAGAAAAGGATGGCAGTAAATGACTGTCACTGCCCTCTCACTCTTGAGCAGTGCATGCTGCATGCAGGAATTATTTGCATCCACCAACTGTCCAAGCAAGGCATTGATTCAGGACAGTAAGTACTTGACAACACTGCTGGTTGCCGCCCCACCAAATAACACTGCTATGCTGTAAATATCAGAGATTATGCATGTTAAGAAACCTCTTCAATCAATAACGACTCCTCTGCTCTTCCTTGCTGCAGAAGTCTTCAGTACCAGTCTGTATTTAACTCTTTCTATGACTTTTTAAAAAGATGTTTATCTTTATTGGTACATTGTATGTACACATCATGATCACACTCAATATTGGGCATTTGTACCAGTATTTGACACAATTTAATTTTCATTTTTTCCCATTCCCCTACCCACCCTATAACTCCCCACCCCTTATATACATAAGCTTTGTTTCCCTTTTTTTATTACCATCCATCTTTTCTTTACCCCTCCTTACTCACTCTTCCATCACATTCCCTTTGAATATTTTCTATTTCACAATATCCATCATACATTCTACAACTCATTAACATCTTGAATTTCTCACACCAAAGAACAGATACAATATTTACACAACTGTGACCTATTTATTTCTGACTTCCTAAAGTCAGTTAGTAGAATTATTACCATGAAAAGGGTTCTTGGAAGGTAAGACTCCCCATCTTTATCCTGCCTGTCACTGTCAGGGATTGGCCACCCCTCCTTGCTGATCACTGCTCATAAATGCAGTGAAATTCACCAAAGGTGGGTCAGCATCCCTCAATCAAATGCTCAAGGGATGTGTGAATCTAGCCTGTTCCACGCCACCTTCCTCTGAAATTCGGTGAAGTATGCTCTCTCTTCCCACAGTGTTTTATAATCTCCACCACATAACTGTCCTGTAGTTCATGTAACTGTCATCAAGTGCCTCTATATTGCACACTAGTAAGATTAAGCTGGAGAGAGAAATCGAGATAGAAATTTCGTATGTTGAAGCAGAATTTTTCATTCTTCATTCATTATTATTCATCAATAATTGAATTTTAATTTTAAAAAATATTGGTTTGCTACCATCAAGATTCTTTTGATTCACAAACTTGTATAATGCTAAAATATCTGTAGCATCAAATCATTACTCTCTTCCTAGAGTGTTGCTAATATGGTCATGAACTCATGTTCACAGACTACGATGCTGGTCCCAGTTTTCTAGTGTTATATTCATGGATGTTTTGTTTATTTGCATAACTCAAACTGACTCCAGTTGTGCTGCTGCTGCTGCTGCTATTGTTATTGTTGTTGTTGTTCCTGTTTATTGTTGACGGGTGTTATCAAACCCACAATCTCATGCATGCTAAGCAAACACCCTATCTCTGAGCTGTTATCTAGCCCTGAGTTTACATCTAGAAGAATATCTATTTCAATTCTGTTTCTGAGGTTATTTATAATTGAATAAGGAAATTTTCCATATTTTTTGTTTGCTCCTTGTTCATTTAACCAGTAAAATCATCCATCCAAGTCTCCATGTTTTTTTTTTAACTGAAGTTTTTAGATCACTGGAAATGAGTCCCTAATTATTCAGTCTTTCAAGATTTTCCATATTAAATGCAAATTTTTAAGAATGTGTTTCCTTTTTCTGTTTTCTTCTCATTTTTTAAGCAGTGGCAAAGTTTACTTGGAAAAGTAAAAGTAAAGAGTAACAGAGAAACTGGTTCTGCAGGGTGAGCTTGGGCTGAGTAAAAGAAAAAAGCAGGATGAAGGAGGCCCCAGAGACCTCAGGGTGGGTGTTATGAGCAAAGCGTGATAGCCTTTTTCATCAGATTTTACTTCCTTCCTGTCTCTAACTTGAGTTGACAAATCAATTTCAGTCATTTACCTTTTTTCAATTTTTGAGTCATAGCTCTTCCTTTGATTACTACTTTCATAATAGCTATAAATTTAATATAAAGAACTCTCATTTGCTCTGTTTTTTAAAATAACCCAAGTTTAAGTACTTGGAGAGGGGAGATTTTCATCTTTTTCCATGTGATTAGAGTTTGTGATTACAAGAAATAAACTATATAATTTCCCCCATCCAAAATGCACTGTTTCCTTTATGGCCTAATTGTATTTTACACTTATTCAATGAACATTCCACAAGAGTATTCATCTATTTTGGTAAGGTGAAAATTTCAGTTCAGTGTATTTCATTAAACTTAGTGTTCTGGGGCCGGAGGGTTAGCTCAGTGGTTCCGGCGCCCGCCTCGCAAGCATAGGGACCTGAGTTCGATCCCCGGTTACCACATATAATGCTGGGCGTGGTGGCTCACGCCTGTAATCCCAGCACTCGGGAGGCAGAGACAGGAAGATTGCTGAGTTCGCGGCGCCTTGCCTGGGCACCATAGTGAGCTCAGGGCCAGCCTGAACTACAAAAGCAAGACCCTGTCTCCAAAAAGCAAAAAATAAATAAATAAATAAAAAATAAACTTAGTGTTCTTAGCCAGAATCTCCATATTCTTAGTTTTGGCTGCTTAATCTTTCAGTTATGTAGAAAACTGTGCTAAAATCTCTTATGTTCTTCTGGGATCCAAAGTTTTTCTTTTGTGGTCCTCATATAAAATCTTTCATTTGTCTTCCTTCAATGTGGTTTTCATTGCATGAATGTTTGACCATTGTGTCTATCATGTGCCTTGTACATTTTATCATATTAAATTACCTTGCACCATTTTCAATGCCTTCATACTTCAAATTCTTAGTTACATAATATTAATTGGCAAGTCCTTCATTTGCGACTTTTGTTTGCTCATGTTAGAACAACATTTCAGTTTTAAACTTTGTAGTTTTTACACTTTTTTATTTTCTTAGATAAATATGTCCTTTACAAATAACATAGAAGATTTTGTTTGCTGAGATTTTCTATTTTAGGCTAAGATTATTTTTATTATAATCTACTTATATTTATATCACCATGAATAAAATGTTTGCCTTATTGGTGTTCATCTTGTTTCATGCTTTCAAGGTTTGAGTGAAACTTTTATGTTTTTTCATGTTTTCTTACAGTTTCACACCATCTTTTATTTATTTTGTTTTCTATAATGATGTGAAAATTATGTTTTAAAATATATGCCAGTGAGGCCGGGGATTTAGTTCATGTGGCACCGCACCTACCTTGGAAGCACAAGGGCTAGAGTTCGACCCAGTACCACTAAAAAAAAAAATATATATATATATATATATATATGCTAGTGATTACCCTTGACTCTTACTCTTAAAAATTTAAAAATCTTATGCTTAACTCTTAGCCCTAAGATTTGAAATATATTTTTCTAATGCTGAAATACAAAACTATAATTTCTTTCCTACCCCTCTGTAAGATGCCATGTTTAATTCGCTTTCACATGATGTTCACCTTCCTCTTTCCTATGTTTGTTAATAATATTCAGAAAATTTTTAAATGTTAGTATAATGGAAGTACAAATATTAAATATTTGTTCCATTCATTGTAGAGTATATAAAAAATAATTACACTTAACTATTTTAATTTTTTAGTCACAAACTCCACATTGCAACCATCCCACTTTAACTATTTTGAGTCATTTCTTGGACAACTTTAATGCTTAATAATATTTCTGAAGGAAT
The DNA here is from genome assembly GCA_004025085.1 of Thryonomys swinderianus. Lineage (NCBI taxonomy): Eukaryota > Metazoa > Chordata > Mammalia > Rodentia > Thryonomyidae > Thryonomys > Thryonomys swinderianus. The sequence goes on from PVIC010004603.1 coordinate 25,704, forward strand.
GAATAGTTTTTACATTGTAAGGCCTTTCAATCTCCCTTCCCTCTTCCTGCCCATGACTAAAAAAAGAAAAGAATTTATGGATACCTTCAACTATGAATACTTTTGCTAATATAAAATTAAGGAACCAAGCCGGGCGTGGTGGCTCACGCCTGTCATCCCAGCACTCGGGAGGCAGAGACAGGAGGATTGCTGAGTTTGAAGCTTGCCTGGGCTACATAGTGAGCTCAGAGCCAGCCTGAAGTACAAAGTGAGACCCTGTCTCAAAAAAAAAAAAAATTAAGGAACCAAGAGCTAGGATGTAGATAAGTGGTTGCCTAGCATGTGAAGACTCAGTTCCATCCTGAGTACCCTTGCCACCCCCCCCCAAAAAAAACTAAATACGTAGAACTCAAGAGAAGTTACAAGAGTCATCTTTCAAAATAGTGATCTGAAGAAGTGTAGTACAGGCATGAATATAAATAAACTACTGTGTCACCCTTTCTCCTTGGACAATTATAGACATAAAGGCAGAAGGATAGAGATGATAGAGACAGAGATTATAGAACTAGAGAAACAGAGCTTAGCTGGAGCTGGAGGAGGAGGTGGAAGTGGGTGGAGAGACGGATAAATGAGTGCACACCTCAGTGGTGCATGCTTGCCTAACGTGTGAGGCTCTGGATCCAGATCCCCAGCACACAGCACCAAGAAGATGCAGATGCCGTCACTGATGTAGATACAAATGTAACTGCAGACAGGTTATTGGTGTAGATGTAAATGTTGATAGAAAGTAGATATAAACAGAGGTGTAGATGCAAAGAGCTCACTGTAAAGGTGCTGCTGTAGAAAACTGCCTTGCCTTCTCCCAGCCTTGCAGGTGCTACTCATTCAGCTCCAGAGGGGCTCTCCTCACGTCTCCCTCAGCACTGCTTCTCATCCTCTGGCTTCTCTTCTCCAGCATCCCAGCATCTCAAGTGACTCAAGCATGACACTACATCCCTGTCATCTCCTCTCTCTGTTTCCATGTGTTTTATTCCTTCCAGATTTTTGGGAGCCTTCTTCAATTTGATTTCAGCATCAAGAGTTTTCTAATGGGTTTAGCCATAGAAACCATTATTTTTAAAAAAATTCAGGTCCCAAATTATAAAGAATTATTTTTTTAAAAAAATAAAACATTGTTATTGAAATGGGGCTAAAGGACCCTCATTCCCTAAACCCCTTTCACGGGAACCCCAGCCTCAAACACCTCATGTGGCTTTGTGCTGCCCAACTCAAAAGCCACTGCGTTTCTGATTCCACTTACTACAGGGTTAACTTGCTCCTTTACTGCTTCTAATGTTGATTTTGCCACTATGATTTCATAGCAAAAATACTATGTCTTTTGCTTATTAGCCTCCCCTGTTTGTCCCGGTTCATTAAAGCTGACTGGATAATTCTTTCATGCACCTGTGACTTTAGAAAGCTTACAGTATGCAGTAGCAGGGAAAGTCAAAAACATTTTTCTTCTTTTTAGAACATATTTTATTAGTACGTATAAATACTACAAAATACTAGGTTTAGGTATTTTTTATTAATGTATAGAATATATTTGACCAATTTATTGCCCAATTACCCTCTCTTCACTTTCCTGTGTTTCCTTCCTCTTGTCACACAATAGTTTCTCCTCTACTTTGTTTTTTTTTTTTTAATTAAATTCTTTTACAGCTCACAATCACATTCAACACTGGGGAATTTGTACCAAAATGTGACATGGGTTCTCGTTTTTACCCTTATCCCTACCCACCCTACAACACCCACCCCCTATATACATGTGCTTTCTTTTTCTTTTTAAATCATATTCTTTCCCCCTCATTATTTTCCCCTGCCTCTTTCCCTTTGAATATTTCCTATGACATCTTTTGTAAGTTGTATGTATTAGGGGAAACAGGCACTACTTGTCACCCTGAGTGCTTTATTGTGCTTAACATGATGATCTATACTTCCCTTTGTTTTCCTGAAAATAACGTAACTTCATTCTCTTGTGCCTGAATGATACGCCACTATGCATATGCACATTTTATTTGTCCAGTCATCTGCTGGTAGGTGCCTAGACTGGTTACTATTAAGAACGATTAACATGGGTACACAGGTATCCCTATAATATGCTGAATTTAGGTATATACCAATTCCTTCAGGTATATACCAAGAAGTGGGTGAAATGGTAGCTCACTTTTTAGCTTTCTGAGGAATCTCCACACTGGTTTCCATAGTGGCTATACTAATTTACATTTCCATCAGCAATGCAGAAGGATGGCTTTTTCCTCACATTCTTGCCAGCTTTTAATTTTCTGTATAGTTGATGATAGACATTCCAAATAGGCTGAGACAAAATCTCAAAGCAGTTTTTATTTGCATCTCCCTACCAACTAAAGATAGGGAACAATATTTCATATACTTATTGATAATTCAAACTTTTTCTTTTGAGAATCCTTGTTTCATTCATTTGCCCATTTATTGCTTAGGCTACTTGTTTCTGAGGGAGTACATTTTTTAAGCTTTCTGTATATTCTAGATATCAGTTCTACATTGCAAAAGTAGCTGGAAAATATTTTCTCCCATTCTGTAGGCTGTCTCTTCATTTTGTTCCTTGTTTCTTTCACTGTGAAGAAACTTTTTAATATGATGTATTCCTTTCATTGATTATTCGTATTCCTTCCTATGTTACTGTCATCCTATTCAGAAAGCCTTTGCTCCAATTATATTCCCTATGTTTCACCTAGGAGTTTCAAGCAGAGAGAGAGAGACAGAGACAGACGTAGACATAGATGGAGACGTAGATGTAGACATAAACATAGAGATTTAAGACTTGTAAGAGTTGGGCCAGAGGGTTAGCTCAGTGGTTCCGGCGCCTGCCTCGCAAGCACAAGGTCCTGAGTTCGATCCCCGGTAACCACATACAATGCTGGGCATGGAGACACGCCCACCAACAATCAACACCGCACACCACAATGCTGGGCGTGGCGGCTCATGCCTGTCATCCCAGCACTTGGGAGGCAGAGGCAGGAGGATTGCTGAGTTTGAGGTTTACCTGGGCTCCATAGTGAGCTCAGGGCCAGCCTGAACTACAAAGCGAGACCCTGTCTCAAAAAGCAAAAAAAAAAAAAGACTTGTAAGATCCACAACTGAAATCCAGAGCATCATTAGGGACTATGTTTGAAATGCTATACTTAATTAACTGGAAAATCTAAAAGAAACGGACAAATTTCTAGACACATCACTACCAAAATTGAACCCAAAAGATATTTTAGTGATCCTCTGGGTTTCAGTGCTATCTCTTATAACTCTCCTTTATATCACAAACCATGCTGACTGGGATTACCTCTCCCTCCCTGTCTCTCTGCCTCTCTCTGTCTCTCTGTGTCTGTGTCTCTCCCTCCCCACCCATAACAGTTTAGCTATTATTTCTTTATTTCTGGTGGGTCTGCTTTTGACTTGTTCTTGTTCTCCTATGACCTTGGGATGCTTCCCCCCACACACACACACACGCTAAGTTTCTTGGAGCATTTCACACAAGTCTCTAGAGGTTTCAGTCCACCGTCAGCTGGCTCCAAGACAGGGCAGCACGGCAGAGGAGCGTGGCTGAGGAAGAGCATAGCAACTTGGAGCAGAGAGCTCAGAGGGAGAGCCAGGACGGGCCAGACACTTTTGAAAGAGTCATATGCATTAAGATTTGGGGGAGTTAATGGCATAGTTGGGCTTCAATGGTAGTTGTCTTTGAAAAGCCAAACTAAAAAAGGGAGAACCTAAATTTATAATTTTCTTCTCACTAAACACAACTGCATACACCTTTTAAAAATAAATTTTAAACTACTAAAAGTGTCTGTCCAAAGGTGGGAAGGCTGCCGGATGTGTTGGTAGCTATGGCAACCACACAGATTGAAAAGGAAAGCAAGACGCTGTGATTTGGGGACTAAATTTTTGTTTCAGACCCATCATCATCCACTTACAGAGTCATTAAATGTTAGCTGCCTTCAAAACAAAGATTTCCTTATCAAGATCATCTTCCTTTTCATCAAAATCTATTGCATTTCCATTTCAGCTTCCTGAAGTTTATTGAGTTCAAGTTACATATTTTCTAAAATTTTCTGCTCTTTCCCATAAATTTTTTTCCCAAAGAATACCATTCCTCTGCTCTCAAGTCCCACACTGTCACTCCCCCTTGTTCAAGCCTTTGGTCAAGGAGAGATCTCAGTCTTGATATTTGCTCCTACACGCGTGGTTTGACTTGGGTTTCTGACGCGGTCTGCTCCCGCTAAACCACACACCCCTGCCTACCCCAGTGGGCCTCCCCACACCCTGCAGAGAGACCAGTGGCCTGCAGAGCATTATGCTAGGCATCATCTAGTTTGAAACAGTGTCTGATGATTTCCTTACCAAAAACTTTGGATGAAAAACTTAATCTCCTATTTGCACTAATTCATTAGTTTCTCCTGTTACCAAATTCATAGATCTCCATTAGCCAAACAACCATGACAAGAAAGAGGTGGGGAGAGAAGAAGGTAGACAGAGAGGCCACTTCTATAATGGAAAAAGAATTTTCTCTAACCTGTTTCCTTACTTTTTTCATGGAGCTTTCTCTAATTTTTCTAAAATAGAAATTCCTCCTGTCTTCTAGTAAGTTATTAAACAAAAGTTCTGGTTTCCAACTCTTTTGAAAATCTGAGTTTCCTTTTCTATATTCACAATGATGTTAGTAGGAATATGGAGGAGGGTAAATTAGGAGTCTTTAGTTTGTTGCCCTCATAACCCAGAAACTCATATAGTAATTCAAATACTAAGGCCACTGGTCAAACCTGTAATCTTCCTTGAATTAGTAAGAACAATGGATACTCTTGACAGCAAAATCTGTTCCTGAATATGAAGGAAAAATGGAGGATTTGAGTGTTTGTGAGTGTGCATGTGTGTGTGTGTGCACACATGTGCACATATATGGGAAATTATTAAAAAACAATATAAATATCTTTAAAGCTTATAGAAGATATAGCAGGAAAAGAAGAGGGAAGACATGGAGAAGGAAGAAGAGAAAAAATATAATTATTTTTATAATTCTGTAATAAAACCTCATAATAGCAACAATAGAAGCAAAGAAACATGTACAAGTTTACTTGTTATTCCCAGACCTTGTGCTGCAGCCATGAAAGTTAATGCAAATCAATTCCTTAAAGATCACTTTCAAATGTGATATAAAGAGTGGTTATGTTATGGAGATGAGGAATTTTCTTTTCCTGGTTGGATAAAAGTTATTCCTGGTAACTGGCAATTGCAAAAAAAATTACAGTGACAGTAATCTGTAAATTCAAAACCATCTATACCTGAGCAATTAAAATGAAAGCAAGGGTGATTCTTACTGGCTTCAGAGGAGACACTAAAAAGGAGACTTTACATAAAGACTTAGGAAAGGATTGATCCAAAGAAACAGGACATTTTACACAGGAATACAGTTTCCATTAATAAAAATAAGAGGAAGCCGGTTGATTAGTGCATTAGTCAGCCTCCAGGAACTATAACAAATACACCAGATAATTAACTTAGGGACTAGTCTCAATCATTGCTTTAGAGGTTCCAATCTATGATTGGTTGGCCCCATTGCTTGGGCCTCTCACAAGGCTGCACGTCATAGCTGCAGAGCAAAAGAAAACATTGGGAAAGGGCTAAAGTTCTTCCGCTTGTTCAAAGCCAAGCACTCAAACTAAGGCCTAAGGGTCACTCACTGGGTTCCACTTCTCTGATGTTCTATTTCTCTCAGTACGATACAGTATCAAAAAAAAAAAAAAACTGTGGACTAGTGGTTTAGAAAAACATTTTTATAAAATCTGACCAACTTTATTTAGCTCATTATGGCAAAAACTTATTTATTATGATGGTATGTTTCTTTTCATTAACTCTCACTAATATATATTGATATGCTAATATGCTCAGAAAGCAAAGATTTAAATAACTCTCTGTTTGAGTGATATAAATGCAAATTTTTTGTTTATTTACTGAAAGGCTGAAGCGTTTTTTAAATACATCTTACCCTGTAGGTTTATAAGAAAAAAAAGAGCATAGTAAACAAACAGAAATATGAAGAAAACATGAAATAATTTTTCATTAAGGCTCCTCCAGTCAGAAATATTAGAAAAGAATAACGATGAAAATGTTGCTCAATCTTTTTTGGAACATAGGCAGTTTGGACTAAGGCTTTGGAAATTCTGGAGTTCTGAATCTGGAACTCTTGTTTGAGTATACAAGGTTAGAGATAATGGAGAAGAAAGAACTGGGTCATAACATCCTTATTCACCTTTTATTCTTTGCAGTTCTGCTTATTAGATGGTCCAGTCTCAAATTCACATCATCTACCTATAGACAAAACTCAGTTACGTACACATACCTGGAAAATTTCCAAAAACCAAGGAGTTAAGTATGCTTGGAGTGGTGAAAGTTTGAGTGAGAATTCAAGCAAACCATTTCTGGGAGTCACTGCAGCCTCTTTGAGTAATCAGTAAAGATGCAAGCACACAAACTCTGATGAGATTCCACAGCACCAGTTAATCAGTTTAGTGATCAGAAGGGTCAGAGCATTCTACTTTGGCTACTACTTTCTACAGAAAATATCTCTAAGGGCAAAAGCAAGCAAAAATCAACCAAGAAAGAATGAAGCAAAAGGAAGATCACAGAAAGTAGGCTGGTGGAAGACACTAAAGGGTTGAGACTGAATTCTCACCTTGAGGTGAAGGTCAAGTTCTCACATCTGAGAATCAAGTAACTGACCTCTGCCCATTAATACCTGGCTTTTCCACCTCAGGCGCAGATATAAAGTAAGCAAGTGACTCAACGAGATATTGTGCTTAAAAATTCTGGGAAAAAAGAAGCAAAACATGTTGAAAGAATGGCTTCCTCTTTAGCTTTGTGGTGTACAGCTAGCCAGCCTGTATCCACGGCCGCCATTTTTCAAGTATGATGGAATCTCCCAGAAGCTCAAACGGGCTCTCTGAAGTGCAGCAGAAAAGAGAGATGAACCTGGTCCCTAAAAAGCTGCAAAGCCATAGAATCAACCTCAGAATGATTCTTACCCTTCCTTTTCCAGTTGCAGAGCCTGAACCGCAAAACATGGCTTTTTGTAGTTTAATCTTCTGTGAGTTGGATTTTTGTACCTCTAGATAAAAGAATCCCAACTCACCCAACTCCCTGTGTCCATTAAGTACATCAGCTGATTCACTCTCTGTTTCCAAAGTAATTGCTCTTAAAGAAGGTAGCAGAAGCCATTCCAACCTAGAGAAAATAGTGAAAATCACTACCAGCTCAACTGAGTTGATCCAGGATACCTGCCACTCTGCAGTCAGCCACACCATCAGTAACATTGTAGCTTTTGTATTTTTCTTATGACACAAGCCATCCGAGACCATAACACACATCCCCCTTGTCATCCCTGAAGCAAGAGTGCCATCTTTATCCTTGACAGTTCCCTTCAGAGCACCCTGTCAGAAAACTAGGCCCTTTCCCACGAAGAGAGACAACTCAAATTAGAGGCAAAGAGTTTCCCTCCCTAGATCAGAGAACTACCTAAGTGCCCACCTCTGCGGCCCTAGCACTGAGCACAATGCCTGAACCCCAGACTGCATCCTAAATGCTGCATAAAGGAAATGGAGTTTTCAGAAAGATCACTGAACTCCACTTGATTACAAATACTTTCTGTTTCAATACCCAAAGTTATTGAACTAGTATAGGTAACTGAATTAATTACCCCCAAATTCTAGGTTTTATTGCACAGATGTTGTGAGAAGATAGGACAAAGAAATAACCAGTCCATTAGAAGAAAGAGTAGCTCACACTGATAGAGGACTGACCAAGGTGGGCAGCACAGTGGCCTGCAGATGTATGGTCAGGAGGCCTGGCTCAGGTGCTAATCTCTGTTTACTAGAGGTACAATCGTGAAAGGTAATAATTTCTATTCTTTCACCACAAAGTGTTTCCAAAGAACCTTTTGAGGTGGTGGACATAAGAGCAGTTTCAGTGGCAGCCTGAGTGTGCTTTAGGCTCTATAGGCAAGAAAGGTGAAGAGGAGGCCACCCTGAGAACTCTTGAAGTAGCAGCCAGTGACTCAGAAATAAGAATGAACAGTTCCTTCCACTTCCGTACACTTTGCCCCACCAGATTCCTGTGAAAATGTAAAATGGAAATTAAAAGGGACTACATCTTAAGTCCCATAATGCCAGGTGAAATAAATTCCATGGTTTCTATTATTTGAGAAATACATAAGTAATTTAAAGAACAAAATAAAAGAGAGATGATAGGAATATTTTTAAATACATGGATCAATAATACCTATCTTTGGGCCAGAGGGTTAGCTCAGTGGTTCCGGTGCCTGCTTCGCAAGCGTAAGGACCTGAGTTCGATCCCCGGTTACCACATATAATGCTGGGCGTGGTGGCTCATGCCTGTAATCCCAACACTCGGGAGGCAGAGATAGGAGGATTGCTGAGTTCGCGGCGGCTTGCCTGGGCACCATAGTGAGCTCAGGGCCAGCCTGAACTACAAAGCAAGACCCTGTCTGCAAAAAAAAAATAATAATAATACCTATCTTTGATTTTTTCAGGATAAATTTTACTCCAACTACTTAGAAAAGCCTAAAACTGGATCCTTACCTGAATTATGCTTCAAAACAAATTAAAGATTTCATTATTTTATATAAAATACATCAATATGAAAAATTAAACCCAATACAAAATATAGACATATTTTTCCAGTTTTACAGTGAAGATTTCCCCAAATATAAGAGAAAATAAAAATCTCTGAAGACTGCTCATTGCCCCTGTTCAAAAAGGATCCTCACCTTTTCTGTGATTTTTTTAAACTTTGATTGAGATTAATGATGTCATAAAATCATTTTCAGACATACAGTGTTCTTAAGTAGCTGTCATCACTGGCATGGGCCTGAATACAATTAAAACCATTGGTATCTCCTTGGCTTCCATGGGCTCTGGTCCATAGTGAGCATGTGCAGAGCCATCATTTAAGTGTGGCTTCAAGAACTTCTGTTGACCCAAAAGTATCTGACCTGCTGCAGTGACACAGAGATCAGCTGCATGGGAGTTAATTCACATGGAAAAAATGACAATGTAAAAGTCACAGATAAGTCTCTAATATGAAAAATCCAAAGAACATGTCTTGGTTACCTTCTCATCACTGTGACAAAATACCAGACACATCCACAAGGTAAATGACAGAAGGTTTATTTTAGCTCACAGTTTGTACAGGTTTCAATCCAGAGTCAGTTGGCTTCAAGGCAGGGTCATGGCAGTGGGCTATCACAGAGGCAAAACAGTCCATAAGAGAGCAGACAATAAATAACAAGAACAAGTTTTCTGTCTCTTTTATCCCATCTAGCTACACACCTATTGGCAAGATAACTCTAAAATGTATATGGAAATGCAAAAAGGTCAATAACATTCCAAAATAAACTTGAAATCTAGAAAAACTAACTTAAAGGACATATACTTTGAGATACTGCAACTTACTTATCGTAAGGCTGGCCTACCTAATGCTGGAAGGTGATCAGACACGGGGGCCAGTGGAACTGAACTGAGAGTCCAGAAATTCATACGCGACACGTGCTCATGTAGACTATGGCAAAGGGTACAAGGGGAAAGGATGGTCTTTTCAATAATGCTGATGGAGCAATCTGATATCCAGAAAAAATTTTTTAAAACTCAATTGCCATATTTCACTATTAACAAAAATTACTTCCACATGGATTTTAGACCCAATTGTAATAAATAAAATTTTAAAAGCTTCAAGGAAATGGCATAAAAGAATGTAAAGTCTTCACAGTCTTGGAGCAGACTAATATTTCAAAACACACACATAAAGAGTAAGAACATAAATGAGAAGGTTGGTGAATTTAACTTCATTAAATTAAAAATGTCTGGTAATCCCAGCACTTGGGAGGCAGAGACAGGAGGATTGCTGAGTTCGTGGCAGCTTGCCTGGGCACCATAGTGAGCTCAGGGCCAGCCTGAACTACAAAGCGAGACTCTGTCTCAAAAAGAAAAAAAAAATGTCTGGTTATCAAAAGATACCCCAGGGCCAGAGATTTAGCTCAGTGGTTCCAGCGCCTGCCTCCCAAGGTCAAAGCCCTGAGTTTGATCCCAGTAACCACATACAATGCTGGGTGTGGTGACTCACGCCCACCAGCAATCAGCACCACATACCACAGTGCCGGGCGTGGTGGCTCAGCCTGTAATCCCAGCACTCGGGAGGCAGAGGCAGGAGGACTGCTGAGTTCAAGGCTTGCCTGGGCTACATAGTGAGCTGAGGGCCAGCCTGAACTACAAAGCGAGACCCTGTCTCAAAAAAAAAAAAGATACCCCCAAAGAAAAGAAATGAAGCCAGACCTGATGGTACATGCCAGTTAACCCAATATTCTGGGTGGCTGAGGCAGAAGTGTCACAAGTTCAAACTCAGCTAGGGCAATATAGCAACTTAAAGGCTGGAGGATTAGCTCAGTGGTTCCGGTGCCTGCCTCGCAAGCCCAAGGTCCTGGGTTTATCCCGGTAACCACATACAATGCTGGGCGTGGTGACTCACGCCCACCAGCAATCAATACCGCATACCACAGTGCCGGGTGTGGTGGCTCACGCCTGTAATCCCAGCACTCGGGAGGCAGAGACAAGAGGATTGCTGAGTTCGAGGCTTGCCTGGGCTACATAGTGAGCTCAGGGCCAGCCTAACTACAAAGCGAGACCCTGTCTCAAAAAAAAAAAAAAAATAGCAACTTAAAAAGATCTTGTCTCAAAACATTTTTTAATTGGTAAATTTTATTGGTACATTATATATACATATCACAATTACATTCCACATTGAGAATTTGTACCAGTATATGACACAACTTAATTCTCATTTTTCCCCCTTCCCTACCTATCCTACCTTCCCTACCCCTATATACACAAGCATTGTTTCATTTTTTCTATCAATTTTTTTCTTTCTTCATTATTTACCCCTAAGCCTCATTACCCTTAGAATATTTACTATTTCACAATATCAATCATGCATTCTAGAACTCATTAACATCTTCAGTTTCTCATACCAGAGAACAGATATGATATTTACACATCTGTGACCTATTTATTTCACTTATGAGTATGTCCTGAAAGCACATCCATTTGAGTATAAATGATTCAATATCATCATTCTTTATGGCAAAGTAATACTCCATTTTATTTTTTTAAAAAACACATCTTTATCCATTCTAGAGTTGATGGGCATTTGGGTTTTTCCAAGATTTAGCTATCGCAAACTGAGCTTCTCTAAACATGGGTACACATAGGTTGCTGTGACAGGAAACTTTTTAAAATATGAAAGTCATAGCAGGCAGCTCAATGAGAAGGCCCGAGGTCCAATCCCCAGTATCACAAAGAACTCCTACCTATCAGCTGTCAAGAAGAAACAATAGGCATCTATTCCACCCTAGACAAGAGTCCTAAACAGAAACTTCACAAAAGAACCATGTCCAAATGGCCACTAAACACAAAAGTGCCCTCAACATCGGTGTTGCTCAGTTTTGTGTCACGGTGACAAAAACCTAAGAGAAATCAACTGAGAAATGAAAAGATTTGTTCTGGCTCATGGTTTGGGGTTGCACAGTCATTTGGCTGGTTTTTTCAGACCTTTGGAGAGGCCACATTTTGTAGAAGTACAAGGTGGGGGGAAAGCTGCTGAGTTCATGGGGACCCAGGAAATGGGGTGGAGAGTCCATAAATGAACTGATCCAGTCATGACAGCAGGGCCCTTGTGATACAGTCTCCTTCGAATGACCACTGTTGCATTGGTGACTAAGGCTTCAGCATATAACTTTAGGGGACATTTACGATCTGAACCATAACAACCTCCTGGTCTCAGGGAAATATATAGACACAATGAAACACTCTTGTGCACCTGCTAGAATTTTTGTTTGTTTGTTTTATTGGTGGTACCGGAGATCAAACTCGGGCCCTTGTGCTTTCAAGGTAGGTGTGGTACCACTTGAGCTAAACCCCCGGCTCATAGTTTTTAATTTAATATAATTATATTATTCATTGTCAAAAATATTGGGCAACTGGAGCTTTCACAGGCACCTGACAGAAGTACAGAGTCATAGCACCACTGTGAAAGACAGTTGATATGAACTGAAACTGTACCTACGCCTACCCCAAAGCCCAACACTTCTAACTCCTACATCCACAGCCAAGCCCAGTGCATATATACATGCACCAACTGCAGTATAAAATTTACATCCCTAGTATCATTATTTTAATAGCAAAATCTGGAAACAGATCAAACATCCATCAAGAGTAGACTGAATAATCTGTAGGTAAATGGATGTACCTTGAAACAATCATGTTAACTGAAATAAGATGCACATGCTTGAATATCACCTGGTTTCTCTTATATGGGAAATCCAAAGTATAAGTAATTTAAAAAACAAAATAAAAGATAATCGGAAATGAAGAGACAGATATTTTGCAAGTGAAAGAGGGACCAAGAATTGGAGAAAGAGGCGAGGGAGAAGAAAGGTAAAATAAAAATAATTAAGATGCATTATGTTCATATACCAACTTTCCACCATGAATGCAATCATTCTATACTGCAAACGCATAGTAATAAAAAATTTTAAAGAGTACTGAATACGTAGTAATATAAATAGGCCCCTCCTTCACATAGCACATGTGTTAATCTCAACAAAATATTAAACAAAATATTAAACAAAAGACACAGATAAGAAATCCATACAGTAAAGGTAAAAACATGCAAAACGAGTACACAATGACAGAAGTCATGGTAGCCTTTACTTGGGAGACAAAGGAAAAGATGCAGATGCCTGGCAAGGCCACGTTCCTAATACAAAGGCTGGCCCTAAGTGATCCAGGAGAAATCTATCAAAGTCCTACCAATTAAAGTATTTTAATAAATGCGGCTGTGTGCTGGTAATATCTACTTTAAAAGGGGTGTGAATTCAAACATGGCCCAATTAGCTTCTTTTCCTACCACCCCTTTGGGAAGCAAAATCTTGACCTAGGACTGAGAAACCACTGCCACCCTGTGGCTACAATCTCTAATTGCAGGCTCAACTATTTGAACATAAGTCATGTACTGTCCATTCAAAACAACAGGATGACAGCAAAACTTTCCATTAGTTTTCCACACACACACACACCCAATATTTCTTTCCCCAATAATTATTTATAGAAATTAATCATTTCTCCCTCAACTCACTTAGTTCTAGTAGTTAAAACATTCAAGCTTTAATTCCATACTTATTTTATACATAAAATAGTAAGAATACCAAGAGCTGTTGGGCAGTTCCTACATGCCAGGCAATGTACTAATATCTTGGCATAGATTTTACCGTTTATTAGTCATAACAATGCTATGAAAAGACCAAAACTATAATGCTCATGTTAGAGATGAAGAGACATAAATATGCTGACATTTCTCAAAATCAAAACAGCTACTAAGACATCAGAATTTTAATCCAGACCTATAGGATATCAGGTCTCTTTCCTTCCTATCTTCCAAACATCCAAGTTGGACATTTTTTCTTCAAGTAAAGAACTCAGAGATGTGAGCCCCACTGCTGGGAATGCCAAGGACTCTCTGTGGACTGTGAGCAAATCATTTTACTGTCAGGGTTCAATTTTCTTATCTATAAACTGAAAGGCTTGCCCGGTTGATCTCTCTGAGTCCCTTTCCTTTCCCATCCTCTGATAGCTCCTGATAACAGAAGAAAGACATTAATCTAAGTCACTTGCAATATGTTTTTACAGTGTGGGATGACTATTTTTAGACTCTCACAGTATAAGAGCTCATTTCATGGAACCAGTCACAAATTTCCCACAATCTTTGGGGGAAATCCAAGCTTGAGTGAGTCTGGTGCTTAATGAGATGATGTAATGCAGGAAAATATATAGCTGGAAGAAAATTTTATTAGTATGAGTAAATGTGCATTTCAAGTGAATTACAAGACCTTAAGAAGTAAATGTATATGCCCCAGGGGGGAAATCACCTAAGACTTTAAAACAGAGAATCCAGTGTTCATTTGCAGGCATCTGAGAACCTCTGCAGATGGGAGGAAAAAAGGAAAATTGTGCAGAATCTTTAACCCTAGAAAAAAAGCAAATGACCTCAGAAAAATATCTTCAATTAAGCAAATTGAGGACACCTAGTGACAGGTGCACTTGTCAGATAAAGGAGCTTTATAACGAAACATGAGCTAATGTATTCATTCAGCAGAAGTGCGCTTATGTAAATCTGCTAATGTGAAATCTACAGGATTAGCAACTTTTAAGAATATTCATGAAACTCGTCTGGCATTCAGAGAGTGAAGCAGGCACCCTCCAGCTTAACATGACTATTTAAAAAAAAATGTTGGCTGATGCCAATACAAGAAGTTTCATTCTGAGTCATGTATATTCCTTGATGTATTTCCAGTCACATAGCTACAGTAACACACAGCACATACATCCCAGAACATTCCAGTCCCATGATGTCCACTGCAGAATTCACAGCTTGATAGACTGCTAGTGACTGCAGAGTTTGGTTCTTTCCATTATCATCTTAACAGCTATCTTTAAATAGGTAGAGTAACTGAGGTAAGGCTTGTGCAGTGAGAAAGATACCCTGTGGAGATGCCCTTCTGTTATGTTTAACCTGTGTTGTCTCTGCAAAGGCACTCCTTGGAATTTTCAGTCACTAAACAGGAATTTGTCAGTGTGAAAGCTAAGAAAAAAATGCAGAGACCCAGGATCTGAGGGAATGCCACTCATTGCTCTAAAAACCAACAGAGCAAGGTGCCCAGTCAAGGGCTGCCCCACTGACGTGATAGAACCAAAGTCACTAATTCATCCCCACCCATAGTGAACATACTAAGCAGTCTAGCTCCCAGGATGCCTTCAGCCACGGTGTCTACATTCACAGGTCAGGGGAGTACAGTACTTCACACCTACAACAGACCCTAGTAAAGCTCTCTCCTCTTGTGACTTGGAGGCCCTTCTGTACACGCTCATCTGACTCTTTTAGGCCTGCTGCTGTCCAGTCCAACAGCCAACACCCCCCTCTAAGTATCTCTAGCTCTCTGGAACTACCGTGGCACCTCAGTGCCTGCTCCGACCCTAGAGGGCTCCTCTCTCCTTGACCTGTCAGTGATCATAAATCCATGAGATGCTACAACAAAGATGGAACTCAAGACACGCTATTCTCTCTCTAAAACAATCCAACCCAACAAAAATTTCTGAGCTCCTAGCAACTAGTATGTAATTAATAACAAATAATTATTGATTAGATCAACAGATTTGCAAATTGTTCACATTGTCTGCAATTTCCGAGCTCATAGGTCAGTTAAAGAGAAGGGATATGTTCAAAAGTCACTATAATTGAAGAATAACAAATCACACTCATTCAAAAGGACTTGTGGGGAGAAGTGGCTTTTGAGGTAGATGCTAAAAATACGGATTGCGTAGCACAATAAGACAATGTTTGATTTTTTTCCTTTGAATCTTTCTAGTTCTTTTCTTGCATTCTTCTGAGAATTTCAACCTCTATTTTTTTCTCTACTTGATAAACAAAGAATTTCATGCACAATCCCCAGTGAGTGATCATAGACTGAATAGATGGACAGGTAGATGGACAGAGGGGTAGATAAAAGGAGAGCAGAAAAGAAGGAAGAAATCAAGGAAAAGGTATTTACATGAATTTTGCAATCACTCCCTCTTCCCTACATGTTGAATTTAAGCCGGTCTACATTAATCTAACAAAACTCTAATCATGGTTTACCTTTGCTGTGCTCTAACCAATTTTTAAAGAGCTTGCAGGAATCTTTTGCTACCCTCCCAATTTGGAGTCTCTGTAGGATTCTTCTGCTGTAGAAATGGTCTCTTCACATTTCTCATCTCATCTCCAAGCCCTGTGGAAGTTATTTTGTCCAGAAAATCACTTTGACTACAGGAACTCACAGGGATCCCTCCTTTCTCTGAATTTCTACAGGATTTGCAATGGGTCCTTCACATTTTCTTCCTGAAATACCTGCTGTTCAGAACCCCTTCTATTTCAGATGAAATCAAATTGCTCTGCCAGAGATTAGCATTCATGCAGGAGAAGCACTTTCCATTTACAATAAGCCTTTCCTGGACTTTGCCCAGATCCAGACTTACATGAGCCATGCACGAGGAGGGGCAGGAGCAAGAGTGAAGGGAACTGAAGGACTAGGAACCTAGCTCTGGTTTCCAAGCCTTTTATTTCTCTGAGACGCCACTCCTTCATCTGAAATTAAGATCATTTTGATCAGTAAAATGACTCAACAACAACAAAACAAAATTAAAAAGCAATGAAATCAACATACTTCTGCTGCGAATATAGTGTGACAATCAAATGAGAAACCATGCGAATGCACTTAGGATGGCATTTAACAAGTTTAGGCCGTTAATAAACAGCTTATTGCCTCTTCTACTGGAAAGTCTAAGATGCAAGAAAGAAGGGATGAAACAAGGCAACCTCCTTCCAAGGGTTAATGCTATCAGATCTGGGAACTAATTGCCTGGTGTTTAAATGATTCATTGAAAGGCATCTGGAAAAGTCAAGCCTTAAATTCAGAAGCTGTTCTTGCGAGGTCATCCCTGCCTCTTCAGAACCCTGTAACACATGAACAAGCGAACGGACGGTGCTCTCTGTACGAGCAGAGCCACGTGCCACCACTGCATAGAGCCAAGGATTGATCAAAACAGCACAGTTCCCTCTTGAGCCCAGCTCCTGACAGCTACGGTGCAGCTCTGTAATTATCTATGAAATGCCCGCAGATCCTAGCTTCACTTCTCTCTTCCAACTCTATGCCAGCCCCCCGCCCAACGCCCACCCGTGGCACTGTCTCTTGCTGTGGATGTGAGTGCCTACCTGAGACCAGGAGCTGCACGTGGCTGGTCCTGGGTCTGAAGGGAGACCAGGCGGCATGGCATCTGTCACTGCAGTCGTGAGAGTAACAAGGGCTAGAGAGGCTGAATTGCTTTTGTTCCTCCCGCCAGGAAAGACCAAGCAGACAAGGCCCCCGACGAGGCTTCTGCAGGGTGCAGATCTCATTCACCCTGCCGTCCACGGCTTCTCCTGGGGACTCCACCAGCTCTGTCTTCTCCTTCACAAGTCACAGTCCGCACAAGATGGCCCCATCTTCCCCTTTCCCACTCCCTCTCTCCGCAGTGATCCCAGACTTCTTTCTGGGCTGCTACCTCATGGTGACCCTGCTTCACTTCTGGCGCCAACGGCCTCCTCCTCCCCTAACCTGGCCTTACTCTGACATCTCATACCTGTGTGTGTTTTTCTGTTGTATTTGCTACGTGGGCCTTCTCAGCCTCTCTTTCCTTTTAACAGGTTCTCTTTGTTCACTGTTTTATTCTCCAAGGTCTCCCCAGCATGTCTTTTCAAATTTTGTCCTGAGCCGACCAGTGATCCCCGTACATATCTGCAGTGTTCCCAAGCAGTGTGCTCTCTGGTCCCTTCCTGTCACAGCTTCTCAGGGCACCCACTGCCTTCCTCTTTTGCCAACTCCCAGACATGATCATGGCACCTCGGGCCTCTGTCTTCAGCTCTCTTCTTTTCAACTTGTTTGTTCTCTTTGGTGGACCCAGCCAGCTCCGCCTGACGACACTATAGCCCCAGCCTAAATCTTGTCTTTGTATTTCTGGACCACTCATTGATAACTGTCTTTTCCAATATCTCAAAGGCACCTGAAACTCAACACACGCAAGCCAAATTCAACATCTAGCTCAGACCCCTAAAACATCCTTCGCTCTTCTTTTCATCATTCTCCCCCTGAGAACTCAAACTATAAATCCCATCACCGCCTCACCCCTCAGGTGGCCAGGTCCTGTTCCTCTCCAGACGTCACCAATTCCATCCTCTACCCTCCTGCCACCCTGTCCAAGTCCCTGTCCCTTCCTTCCCATACCATGGCCCTTGTCTTCCGTCACTCCTTCCTGGCCTCTTTCTAGTCCAATTTCAAAACTCCTCCCATGGTGTGCTTTCTAAAATATATGACTGAGACACACACGCACAGTGCTCCAGTTCGACCCAGCAGTGCCCAGGCTGTCCTCCGCCTGCCTCTCCAGGCCCGGCCCCTGCTCTGAGCAGCCAGCCGCTCCAGTGTGACGCAGCTCCATCTCCGCCTCTTGCCCTGAGCTCTCCCCCTTCAAGGAGTACATCTCTGGTCATTCGACAGATGCAAATGAAAACAACATTGAGATCCCACCTCACTCCACAAAGAATGGCTGCAATCACAAAGTACTTTCCTTTTATTCAATGAGGAGGTCTGTCCAGGCTCCCAGCGGCGGCATCTCGCGAGCTTTCTGGGCTGACTGCAACAAAGCACTAGCCACAGAGCTTAAACCAAACGGACTCACTGTCTCTCAGTTCTGGAAGCTTCAAGTCTGACGTGGAGTGCTCCCAAGGTGCGTTTCTTGGCATGGAGTCGTGGCCTGGAGGCATTTGCTCGACACCTCTGTACACTGGGAGCCTCGGTGCTTGGCTTGCAGGTGGTGCTCCGTCTGTGTCTCCAGAGCGTCTTCTCATTACGCAGGCTTCTCACTGGACCCAATCTCCCTCTTTCTTAAACGAAACAAACCATACTGGGTCGGAAACCACACTGATGACTTCATCTTGATGTGACCACCTGCAAAGCCTCTATTGCTTAATAAGATCAAATTCATGGGCATTAAGGATGGAGATTTTGGTATCTTTTAGAGGTATACAAGTAGACCACTGACAGCCATTATCCTATCCAGTTCCCTCTCCTCTCTCTTACAGCGCCCTTCTTCCATACTTCTCTGCAAGCACTCTTTACTCCATAGTTAACAAGCCAAACTGAGGTGACCAGGACCTGGAGAGCTAATGGATACTGACTAGCCACTTGGCCTTGCAGAAGCACTGAAATACTATTTTAATGGCCTCCTGGCCTGAAGTGAAGGTCAAGGGTCATCCCAAAGTCAGAAGCCTGATAGAGCCCTTCAACCCACATTACATTAGTTGACCACATGCTATATTCTTTCGTACCTTTCACTGAGTTTACTGGTATATTTTAGATACACATTATGATCACATTCCTCATTAAGAATTTGTGCCTAATTCTGTACATGATTCTTATTTTTTCCCATCCCTCTGCCCTGCCTTCAATGCCCACCTCCTATCTATGTAAGCTTTGTTTCCACTTTTTCCCTTTTACCATCAAATGTGTTCTTTTCCTTTTTTGCCTCCCCCTGAAGTTCCCCTTACCCTGTGAACATTTTCTCCCTATTTCACACCTATCATATATTTCATACCTATCACATATTTTGATCTCATTTACACCTTCAGTTTCTTACACTAGATAAGTGATATGGTATTTACACATCTGCGTAGTATTTACTTCACTTATGAGTGTGGTCTCAAGGTGCATCCATTTAGCTATAAATGTCTCAAGTTTATCTTCCTGTATGGCTGCATAGTACTCCATTTTTTTAAAAATGCACATCTTATTTACCCACCCACCAATTGATGAGCATTTTGGCTGTTCCCAAGATTTAGTTATTACAAACTATGCCACTATGAACATGGGTGGCATATGTCACTGTTATGATGCTTTTAATTCTTTTGTGAATATACCAAGCATAGAAATAGCAGGGTCAAATAGGACCTCTAATCCTAGTTTTTTGAGGAATCTCTACATTGATCTCCATAGTGGTTATACCAGTCTAAATTCCCACCAACAGTGGAAAAGGGCTGCTTTCTCCCCACAGCCTTGCCAGCATTTGTTGCTGGTCAATTTCGAGATAGCAGTCATTCTTTGCAAAGTGAGATGAAATCTCAGTGTTGTTTTCATCTGCATCTCTCAAATGACTAGTGATATTAAGCATTTCTTCATATGTTTCTTAGCTGCCTTTACTTCTTAAGAAAAATGTCTGTTCGTTTCAGATGCCCATTTTTGAATTGGGTTTTTTAATTTGGAGGCTCTGATTATTTTGTTATTTATATTTTCTGGACAGTAGTCTTTTGTCTCAGGAACAGCTGGTAAAAGACTTTTCCCACATTGTAGATTGTTTTTTCACTCTGTTGGTGGTTTCTCTTGCTATGCAAAAGATTTTTAATTAGATGAAATTCCAGCAATTGTTTCTTTGTGCTAGCTCCCATGCTACTAAGATTTTGTTCATAAAATCTTTTCCTACACCAATATCTTCAAGAGTTCTACCTAACCTATCTTCCAGAAGGTTTAGTGTTTCTGTTTTAATATTTAGATCTCTAATCTACTTTGATTTTCGTTTAGTGCATGGTGAGAGATGTAGGTCTAGTTTTAAACTTTCACAGGTTGAAACCCAGTTTTTCCAGAACCATTTATTAA
This sequence comes from Thryonomys swinderianus, assembly GCA_004025085.1. NCBI lineage: Eukaryota > Metazoa > Chordata > Mammalia > Rodentia > Thryonomyidae > Thryonomys > Thryonomys swinderianus. The sequence goes on from PVIC010004603.1 coordinate 46,087, forward strand.
ATAGGATATCTTTCCTTCAATGAGGGTGTTTGGCTCCTTTGTCAAAGATAAGGTGACCTAGGATGTCTGGAGCTGTTTCTGCATCTTCTAGTTCATTCCATTGATCTTCTAATCTGTCTCTTTGCCAGTACCATGCTGTTTTTATCAGAATGCTTTGTAGTATAGTTTCACACTGGGGATTGGGATGCGCCCTACCAAAGAATTTGCTGCCTAGAAGTGCAAAACCTATAATCCTGAGGTTAAATAAAGACAGAAATGACTTGGACTCCTGATTTCCAAACCATCACAGCAATCACAGCTATTAGATGCTAAGCAGGAAATAGGATAAAAATAAAGGAATTGGACCTGTTTCTGAGAGCAAGTACACTGACCTCATCCTTACACATAATCATTGCTCAAATCTTCATCCCCAGGTAGGCTACATTCCTCCTTCTCTCTTTCTCTCCTCCCTCCTTCCCTCCCTCTCTCTTTCTCTCCCCCCACCTTGTATGAGTAGTGAACTCAGACAATACTTGTACATCCAACAGAGTTAGAGGTGGAGAGAGAAACAGAGAGAGAAACAGGTAGAACACAGACACAGCAGCTTTAGACCAACAATAATACAAATTTTAAATCAAAATCTTGTATATGTTGATACAAATACACTAAGGTCATTTTTTATTTTTTTTGAGACAGGGTCTCACTTTGCAGTTCAGGCTGGCCCTGAGCTCACTCTGTAACCCAGGCAAGCCTCGAACTCAGCAATCCTCCTGTCTCTGCCTCCCAAGTGCTGGGATTACAGGTGTGAGCCACCACACCCAGCACTAAAGTCATTTTTTAGGGGAGGAAAATGAGTGGAAAGTTGTTTAGGTTTTTTTGACTTAACACTTAAAATACACATTCTAAGAGTGCATCTTTGTTATTACAGCCATATATAATGAAAATTCACCATTTGTCTGACATCTCATTAAATTGACTCCTGGTACTCTTTGTGTCTTTTTGTTCTCTATTTAACTGGACTTTTTTGTTTTACTGTATTTTATTTATTTTTCACTTTTTTGGCAGAACATATTATAACATTCTTGGAGAAGATTTTATGGCTTGGAATCCAGTGTAAAAACACTGCAAGCATCCGTGCTCTCCTAATCTCCCAGCCAAGCTCTGCCCCCTCGCAGGCTGGTGCTATGTCCACGGCCTGAGAAAGAGCCTTTCCCTTGCTTCCGTGTTCCAGTCCCATGCCGGCCTCATCAGCAGAAGGCAGTTGACAAGCAAATAGGAAGATGGCTACCAAAATGGAGGCACCTCAGACCTCAAAGGCACTTCAAAAATCATTCGTCTTGCTGGGCGTGGTGGCTCACGCCTGTCATCCCAGCACTTGAGAGGCAGAGACAGGAGGACTGCTCAGTTCGAGGCTTGCCTGGGCTACACAGTGAACTCAGGGCCAGCCTGAACTACAAAGTGAGACCCTGTCTCAAAAAAAAAAAAAATCATTCATCTTTGGACAAGTCCTTCTGTAGGACACTTGTGGCTGTCTGAGACCAGATAAATGCCAGCTGGGCACAGCCAGGGGGGGCTGGTGCTTGGAAAAGGAAGTGGTGGTGTTTCTCAGAGACTCCCAGCCAGCCCAGAGACGGTCCTTAAGCCTCAGAGTCTCTCCTTCTCTGATGGTAGAGGTCAGGTCATGTCTGTTCCAAGCAGGCAAACAAGGATCAGGGTGTGAGCATTGGGCAGAAGAATGATGGACGGAGAGACAAGCTTCTCTGAGTCCTTAAAACTGCAGACCTGCCCAGATCTTGAGGTAGCATATTTAAACATTGGGACTAAAAGCCTGATAAGTAAAGTGCAGGTCAAGCTATTGCAGCTAAAGAGGCATAACTGATTTTAAAGCTCAGACACAAGGAACCACATTCCCCTAAAGACCCTCACGGTGTTTGAAAACTGGGAGGCAAGTAGGGGATGTGCAAGTGAATCAGAGCTGTGCACCGATGGAGAGCAGCAAAGGGCCCAGGAGAAAGCGATCCCCTGAGCCACGCCTTGGGAAAACTGCCCTTCGTCCCTCATGAAGTCCTCAGCTGCTGACTCCAGGCCCATCCACAAAGGAAATGGGCTATGAAGAGGATGATTATATGGAATGTAACTCAGCATAGGTCAGAAATTTTAAATGGGACACTGACTGGGGCGAGGGGGCTGCGCTCCTCCTGAGATGAGGGGGAGTCTGTGCCCTGGCTTTTCCCAGCTCCAGGACACTGCCCACAACTCCAGACTCTCCCTGTCTTCCAAAGACATCAAACTGAGTCTTTACCCGGCCATCTCTGTTTCTGTCTACCAATTTCTTTTTCTAGTTTTGCTGGGGCCTCTATGATCCCATTCAGCCCATCCAAATAATCCAGGATGGCCTCCTCATCTGATCATTAGCTAATTAGCCACCTGAATTCCATTTGCAGTCATCATTCTCCTTTGCCATTTAACTGAACACACTGACCAAGTTGAGCACTGGAATACAGGCATCTTGTGCAGTGGGCGGGGGCATTATTCTGACCACTACACCAGTGACACCAAATTCTATTTCTATAACAAACAACTTCACTCCTGTCTCATGCCTTTATCTTCCCTGAGTTCCAACAAATGGATACTGTACATGTGTATAGGAAACATTTGGTCTTCTGAACACCCTAGCCTTGAGAAAGGTGAAAAGAAAGAGAAAACACGGACATTTATTGAGCACACAATATGTACTAGCCACTGTGTCACATGCATACAAAAGCGGTTCTTAAAACACAGGATCCTGAGGACTAGGAATGGGATCGCTATGTTCATAGGAAAAAACCAAGGACCAGGCACTTAATTAAATGGTTAGCAAGTGGCGGAGTAGGAATCCAAACCTGTGTGTGTCAGAACCAATCAGAGCCTGTGATCTTTTCATATGAGCTCTTCCCCACGGGCAGCCCATCACCTACTCACGCACAATGGCTTCTCAAAATGCAAACCCAAGAACAATAAGCGTTGTCCTTTATTCTAAGCTTATTTTTTCCTTCCTGTATTTTTTACTTTAAAACTATTTTTAGCTTATAGAACACTGGGGCATAGGAAATGAGGATTATTGGTAGCCAGGACCGCAGGCCCAGCTGGAATCTCCCTCTGCTGCTCGCACCTGTGTCACTCAGTGGCCCTGGGCTAATTCACACAGTGAGCACCACAAGTGGAGCGTAAGAAGCTCTTCTGCAGATCAAGGTAACGGGAATCCTAACATGTGGCTGGTGCTCATTTTCTCATTTCATCTTTGCAGGGCCACCAGGTACACATGTGTGGTTCTGTATTCAGATTTCCCCACTGTCTCCTCCTGGCACCAAGTTCATGCCCTATTGGACATTTCCACCTCCACCTTCTCCTGGTCCTGCTCTTTCCTGGCCTGATGGGCATCTACCCCATCTCTTTCCAGAACCTCACAATCAGTCTTTACACACCTAAGCTTCCTCAGCCCCACAGCCCATTCAGCTCTTGTTCCTTTTGTTTCTGCTAGTGGCATTCTCCTTCAACCAAGTCGCCTAGGCAGTAATTGGAGAGTCTTCTTGGGTCCGTTTTGCTCTAAACTGAGTCACCATGTTTGATGGTCCCATCCCCAATTCCTACACCACTCTACCAGCTCTACATGTGACAGGGGTGCCACTCACTCTTGCACCCCTCATTCCCACTGTCTCTGCCCTTATTTTACATCACTTCTGTGTCCAAAAGCCTTTCATAGCTTCTATATGCCTCTAAGGTCACATCCTTAGCCTACTTCTCAAAATACTTTGCCCACTCAAGCAGCTTTCCTGCCACTCCCTCATATAATACCTTCTAAACTCCAGCCAGACTATCAAAGACCGACTGTTTGCTGCCTATTCTGTCATGACTTCCCAGTTCCAGGCTTCTGTGTGTTTCTTCCTTCCACCTAGATGGGTGTATGCCTTAGAGAAATATGTCCAAGAGGAGCCTGCAAGCAAATGTTATTGCTAAAGCCTTTTTTTGTACTTTTAGAGCTTAAATGAGCAACTGATTGCTCATCATAGTAGTTGACATTCCTAGGTCTCAAATATAGAGTTAGCTAATTTGGCAGAGTACTGCAAATTTAGTTTTCCATGCTTTGTTTGAAGTGCAAGCATGTAAGCTGGTTTTCAGTTACACATTTGCAGAGCATAACAGGGTTCCTTATACCTGCACACCTGACTCATGTCTGTTCCAGTGAAGATGATCCTCTGTAAGTCAGGGACAGCCAGAGGCCAGACCCTCCGGTGACTCACCACAGCCCAGGGAGGAAAGTCCTAACCTTCCCTGACTGCTTTAGAGAGAGTCAGGGAAGAGCAACATTAAACCTTATGAGTCCCCCTGCTCTTCAGGGACACACAGATAGAGAAAGAAAAGAAGCAATTCTTAACTCCACTGCAGAACCTAAAGAGTGAATCCTCATGAGATGGCTTACCTTGTGCTTTCTCTCACCTTCACAAGCTCCTGGGCTTCCTGTCTACATCTTAGGCAATAGTCCTAGGATCACATGGTTTTGCAGGCCATCACTGTGCCCTACCTCTGAGCAAGTTCTCCTCTTATGACTTTCCACTGCCCTCCAGTAGTACAGTGCCCATCCCAGTGGTACATTGGACTTATCCATGGAGTTTCACAGGCGGAGATGCTCCAGATACCAGCCCTGACATTTCCTGGCTGTACCCTCCAGAAGAGAGGGGAGGGAGACAGATATCCTGTTATCACTATGATTGGAGGATCCTCTTTTCTAGTTTAGCCTGAAGAAAATGATCCCACCACAAGGCACCAAATTACAATGTGAACACCCCCATCTGTGCAGTGGTGAGTCCCTCTCACTTGGGGATGTGGCCCATAAACATACACACTCATATGCCCAGGATCCTCCACCTGCTTATGACTCATGAAAATCCCTCTCCTGAAGAAGCCTTTTCAGATGTTTGAACCCTTCCCTGGTGATTTCAGTGAATGGTCAGCTCAGTCTCCTTCCTGAAAAGAAATCTCAGCCTAAATTCTCTTGTGGGGGTTTCTCTTCCAAGTAATGGAGTCTTTATACTGCCCCCAAATCAGTGAATGGAATGAATTTTGCTCTATCTTGAGAACAGATCTGTCACATGTCCATCTATGGGGGGAATGGATGAGAAATGGGGATTTCCCTTTGAGCATTCGAAACACTAGGGAAGAAAAAAACAAAAATTTCAGGGTTCTGGACAAACACTGACAGGATGTTCTTGGAGACCTTCAAGAATCCTTCCCATTTTTAGCTCAAATAGAGAGAAACCATGCCGTGTGGTTAATGTGGAAACAATCTCTCCAAAAACACTGTGACACCCTAAGAACGCATTCACTTGAATTGCGGAGGCAACTAGAAGAAAAGTACAAAAATCTCTGAACTTCCAGACTAAGAGAGAAGTAGGGGGCTAGGATACTGCCCAGGATACCTTGCAGCTAAGAAAAGGAAGGCAGGATTATGGGGAGCCTTGCTTACTGCCTAGTGGATGAAGTCCAGTGGTGTAGTGAAGTTCCTGAAGGAACAGTTAGCCACCAGGGGAGAGAGCCAGGTGCCAAGGAAAGGAATAGTCAGAGAGGAAGTGCAGGTGGTGTTAAGTAGAAAATCACCATTAAACATGATAAAGTAACACACACATATGATCTCACAAACGGTGTGGTTAGGAGTTCAGAATCTATGTAGCTAATTGGCCTGGCTTCAGGAATGCCATGAGGTTACAGTCAGATGTCTGAGGGGATTTCAGCTATCAGAAGGTTTGACTGTGTTCTCAAATTCCAATGCCAATGGGAAGGACCTCAGGTCTTTGCTGGCTGTTGGCTGTTGGTCTTTGCTGAGGGGCAGGAGACTTCACTTTTCAAGGACAGACCCTCAGAGAATGTATGTCCAGTTTATACTTCTACAGAATGTTTGGAGGACCAGCAATGGAGTGATGGCAGGGAATTTTGTCAAGTATACCACTTGGTCATAAAACCACTATTTTACGTACAACATGGAGCTTTCAAACAGCTAAGTCAAGTAAGCCCCTCTTCAGATAACCTGATACTGTCTCAATTCCCACAGCTTCTGTCTCTGAATCAGACACCCTGCCATTGCCCTACGTTCAGATACTCAAAGACAGTGTGAGCAACCTAAGACAAAGGCCTTGCTGTGCAGGGCCATGCAGGGCCCCTGGCTGCACTCACTGTGCTCTGACTACCCCTGCCCATACTGCTCCACTATAGAAGTGAGACTATATTGAACAATTTGCATATTTCCCTTATATATTTAATTTTGTTTTGAAGCAAGAGATAGCTTTGTCACTGCAAAGGCTCCCTCACTCCATCTCAGATTAAAAATAAGCAAAGCTGCTTTTAGAAGCTTTGTATACTTTCTCCCCTCTGACAGCCTTCAAGTGGCAGCGTATGATTTGGTCCCCGAGACATACAAAGTGTTTTAATTAAAGGTTGTCTAAAAATACAGAACGTTTCCACAACCACATCTGCCATTAACTCTTCTGACATTCTGGTGGCATTAAGTCCTGGAAAATTCTTTGCATATTACAAAGAACCCAAGTGTGCCTGTCTCTGCTGTCTGTCTGCTCCAAACCAGCCACTAAGTGTGTCTGCAGTTAGTGACCACAGTAATTACAGGGAGTGCGGGGCCACTGCAATTTGTTCTTACAACTTGAGAAACAAGCACAGAGATTTTGTGGCATTTTGCTGAGTGGCTTTCCTTAAACGTTTTGTGAGAAGTACTGGCTCCAAGCGTCCACTGCACAGACCCACGGAGCCAGCTTTGCTTCTCAGTTGATCGCCCTCTCTTCCCGTGACCTTAAGCAGTTCGACTAACTCCTGTGCAGTTCATTGCTACTGAAAAATGAAAATATGTCAAAGGCCATGCACATCCCATGACATGTTCCATGATAGTTAGTTCCAAATGATACAGGTCTTAATACGCCCATTTTACATCCCTTCCTTTGTAATTCAAGTGATGTAAAAGTTTCTTTTGAAAGGCAACTGAAGGTAGAAGTAAGCACTATATGTGTTGGATGGAGTGCCTACATTCAACTGTTTACCTCCATCCTTTACTGTTGAGTCATCTTGGGCTAACTACCAAACTTCTCTATGCCTCAGTTTCTCCCATCAGTAGAATTTGGGTAGTAACAGTACCTAGCTCATAGGTTTGTTAATATGAATTTCATAACATAAAGGACCTAGAACTGTGTTTGGTACATAGTTACGTTGGCCCATCAGTAAAAATTTGGGATAAGTTTGGGCCAAAACTTCACCTAACAGAGATGTGAACTGGAGATTTAGATCCCTTATTTGTCAAGGGAGAGAGAAAAAGGTGTTTCAAAGAATGGCCTCTGCCCAGATGTGGCTTTAGGGACTCCAGATGTGACTGAGCTCCTGGAAGACAAAGCGGACACAAGATACCTCAGTTGTCATTTGGGGACCAGTTAATGGACACCTGCCAGGACTGTTCTTCCGTTAAATCTTCAATCTGAAACTCTTCCCTGAAGATGAGGTGCTACCATCACACTCCCAAGGCTGCTGGGCTGGCACATGAGTTCTGCTCTTTGACACTCAAAGGCCCCACACCCAAGAACCCATTTGATATATCTTCACAGAGTTTGCCCAGAGATAAATATTTCATTCATTCATCAGAACCTGGAGAATGAACTTAGAAGTGTGGGTTATTGAGAGAAGGGCAGCCAAAAGAAAGGGAGACTACCCCTCCCGGCACACTTGGGGTGGCCAGGGCGACTTGAGACAAAAGCCTGCATACACATAACAGGGCCTTGAGTGAGGGAGTTACCAGGCTGACAGAAGAGACAGATGCCCAGGAAAACTCAGGAGCAAGTCTGTTTTGTGGGAGCAGTTGCTGCCCATGCAGAAGACATGAAGAAGGGAATTCACACAAAGTGTTGTTACCAATTAAGAATGTCCCCATCCTCCCTCCAAGCCTACTCTTGCATATTTTTCCAGAAACTAAGACTGGTGGTGTTTTTAGTTATCTTACCCTGAAAGACTTTAAATTCATTGCACTGATACTCTGCTAAGATGACACCACGTAGGGCTCGAGTTATAGCTAGACTGTAGATACAGCAGTCACTGTCTTCCAGGGACTCTCATCCCTGGGACCCCAGAGTTCTGGGTTAATGTTATCTAAGTGATAGTGTTTGTGCCAAGCCCTTTTCACCTTGAGGACAGACCCCCACCAACAACATGAAGAATAGCCCTGCATACAGCAAACAGAATAGAAGAACAAGACCTTCTAGGATCCAGGGTGCTCCTACACTTCTGGGGCTCTCCTCTACTTAGTGGGTATCTCTTACATGTGGTGAGGGTCCTCTACATTTGCTGGGGCTCTCTTATACTTGGTAGGGATCTCTTATACTTTGTGGGGGCCCCTATACATGCTAGGTAGGGATGTCCTATATTTGGTAGGTATCTCACATTTGGAGAGGGTTTCTTACACTTGGTGGGAGTTTCCTTCACTTGTTGACCTGTATAATCGGTAGCGACCACTTATATTTGTGGGACCCCCTTATACTTGTTGGAAGGTCCTATACACTTGGGAGGCGCTCTTATACTTGGTAGGGATCCTCTACATTTAGTGAGGGTTCATATTCCTGTGGAGCTCCTCCAATAATTGTGGGGTCCTTTATGTTTGGTGGGGGGGGAGTCCTCTAAGCTCAGAGAGCTTCCTTACACTTTGTGGCATCCTCTATACTTGGTGAGGCTCCTCTATACTTGTGGGACTCCCCTTCAATTAGTGGAGCTCCTCTACATTCATGAGGCCCCCTTATACTCATGGCACTCCAGCAAACCCATGTGTGTCCAGAACCAGTTGGTTCTCTTCAGTTTCTATTATTATCAACCTACATCTTACATTCTTAGTTCAAAAAACAATGACTATTCATCAGAATTCTCCAGCCATAAGGCAATGTCACTTGTAGGACACAACCCACACCATTAGTTTAAAAATACCTGGGAAGAGCTAGGCAAAGGAACTTGTACTCTTCTGTTGTTAGGAAGGAGTGAAGAGGCTCTCTCCCCCACACAGCAAATGCCCCTATGTCCCCTTGGTCCCCAAACCCCCTCGATTTGCTTCTGTCCTAGTCACCTCAACCCTGCCTTCAGTAAGCCCACAGGTGTTGAATGGTCACCTCCTAACGTCCTTCAGGATGGGTGGGGCCACGCTACCCGCCTAGCTATCCAGACCCTCACCCTCTGGCTATGCCTGTCCTATCTGCTGGGCCTCTGCAGCCCACTTCATTCTCCCCTGAAGGCTCAGTCCTATCTGGTGTATCATTACCTGCTGATCCTGGTAGTCTCAATGCACAGGGCTTCATCAACACCCAAAATGTCAGAGCACCGCTTGGAGTTTGACCATCTCTAATTACACACTTCATATCTCCACGTTAGTATCTGAAAGAGTATTTCTATTCCTTGTGTCTAATTCTTACTGAGCGCATGATCAGCCCCGCAAATATGGCTCTCTGCCAATATCCCTTTCCTCATTAAATAGCAAAAATAATAATGATGATAGCAAACACATACTCTGCTTACTGTGTCCCAAGCACTGTGTTATACACGTTACAAGTGACTTCTATCAGTCTCTTACACTGCACAAGAACTCTGGGGGTTGGAGCATTATTACCTCTATCTTACAAAGAAAGAACTGAGGAGCTAGCCTCTTTTCTGGAGGCACTCTGTTCTCAAATGGTACTTTCACAGTCAATAGAGTTGTAAGCCTGAAGAAATCATCCACACCTCCTCCTGATAACATCCAACCAAGTGCTATGCCTCACCAAGCTCAAGCCGTGATTTACTTTTGTTTCTAAATAGGTGCTTATTTTCTCCATCCTCCTATCTCAATACCTACCTGTTTCAGCTTCCTTCTTTCTTGCTGGGTTATCTACAATGGCCCCTACCCATATTCCTCTATCCCGCCTGTCTATTTCTAGCACATTAACTACTACAGCCAAAATGATTCTTTCAAAATGTCAGTCTGATCACATAAACTCTTAATCTCTTCTGTGACTTTTAGAACAATTCTCAATAGTGGCTTTAAGGTTTCTCAGGGCTTATCTCCTTCCCTTCTGTGTAACATACATACTTGTGTCCCTACTTGTTCCACGGCCCCTGGTCACAATCTTCTTCCAATTATCCTGATTGCTTCTCTCCCCCCTTCTTCTACCCATGCTCCTCTATTTGCCTGGAATGTTCCTTCTCCTCTTACCCCACCTACTTAAGACCTACTTACTCTTCAGATCTCAGACCACATTCATTTTGTCAGGGAAAACTCCCTGCTCCTGAATGATGTGCACTTTTCTTTACAGAACTAATAATATTTAATAATTACATGGGCATTAGTCTTCCTAGGTGGCTGACATCTGTCTCCTCCCTAGTGCCAGGTCCCTTGAAGGCACCAACCACGTCTCCTTTGTTCACCACTGCACCCTCCTCTAACTAGCACAAGGCCAAGAAAATAATTGGCCCCTGATGATGTCTGTTGGGTGGATGAATGACCATGTGAGTGGGTAGATGGATGGATGGATACAGAATGAAGTAAAATTCTTCTTTTCTTTTCCACACTCACCTAAAAGATGACCTTTTCATTTTCTTTGCACACTGAACCAAGCCTTCAGTATGTCATGTAGCTGTTAAGCACCAGAAGTCAAGTGATTCCTATAAGCCTAAAAAGAGGCAAACTGCCAGACTCATGATAGCAATGAATAAAACTGCAGAGGATAACAGAGTTAGGATCACTGCAGGAAACAGTGCAAAGAACATCACTCTGATGCCTGCAAACTTGCTTCCATTCACAGCCTTGTCACACCTTAGCCACATGACCTGAGAGAAACCTCTGATTTCTTGTTTCTCCAAATGCCACTTTACAAAAAAAGAAAAAGTTGGGAGACATAATGCTGTCTGCATCTCTCAAAACTCTGCTTGTTCATTAATACTTCAGTTTACTTCAATTGGAATTCTCCTCACAGAGAATTTCATATCAAATACAGAAGGGAGTGTTAAAATTAGAAAATTCATATAGGAAGTAGGACTTAGGTTTCAAAGTTTATTTGGCATTGTTGTGACACTAGATCCAGTGTTTTTCTGCATCTTAATACTGCAACTTAAATGTCTCATTCCTTTTATCATTTTTGATCACTTTTTTGTTCCTCTGTGAACTTTATTGTGGATGTTATAGTTCATCTCTAGATGTCTCCTGAGGCCTCATGTACTCATAGAGAGGAGAAAAATGGATCATGGCAGAAATAGCACTCATCCGCGGATTAGTTCACTGGTAGGTTTATAGTTAAATATGATACAGAGAGGTCTGGTCGGAAGAAGAGGTTCACTGTGGTTGTGGCCTGGAAGGGTCTCCTCTACACTTGATCCCTCCTTCCTTGATCCCTCTCTGCTGCCCCCCTGCCCTGCCATAAGTTCTCTGCCATGACCCTCTGGCTCACAGGCCCGTCTTGGAGCCAGCCTCTACAAACTCCAAGCCCTAATTAAATTCTCCTTCCTTAAGATGCAGATGTCAGGTATTACATCCCAGAATTAAGAAAGTAAAGCAGTAGAAAAATCATGTTATTCCATTATTAGGATTATTAACTTCTCTTTATCATAAAATGCTGCAGAACAGTTATTTTAGGCACTGCAGTTTATGGCTGCAACACACTGTGTATATGTCGATCATCAATGTACATTCTCTAAAAAGATAAACTATAAGCACCACAAATTGAGCTTTATATGATTTTATTAATCAGTGAATTCTATTTGTTCCCCTTCCAAAAATTACCTCTGAAAGGAAACTTCAGACCTGGCTGGAGTCTAATGATGCTAAGTAGAGTAGACAAGTTAGAGAGAGACCCACACCACCAGGGAACTTGAGTTCACTTCCTGCCTAAGTGTAAATAAACACATCCACTTTGCTGTTAATAAAAACAATAGCAGAGCAATAAAAAGCTTGGCTGACATGAATAAAGATGAAGTTATGAATACTTAACCACAAAATGCCCCAGTGAAGACAGGCAGAACAGGAATATGTTATGCTAGCCTGAGTGCATGTGAATTTCCACTGAGAGGGGAAGGGGCAGGACCTAACTCCATCTCCACCAAGACTTATGGGCATAATTTAGACTTGGCCTTTTTAAGTGCCAGAGGAAAGGAACACTCATGAATAGTGCATTCAGTGTCTGCTAAGGTGGGGGGATATGTGAAGAGGAGATCAAATAATCTAAAGAAAAGCAGCCCTCTTCTAGAGAAAGGTTAACTCCAAAGGCAGTTATTTTCAAAATCTGTTTAAAAGAGTTATAGCCAGAAAGCAAACAGAGAATTTTATCCACAAAGAAGGAGTAGAGAGATATAGGTGGGAACCATATTTTGCCTAGGGTTCAGACAAACTGGAAGATTAGGAACAGGTTTATTGACATCCACTGGGAGACATGGGGCAAGCCCCTTCCCCACTTGGGGACACAGTTTTCCAAGCTATATGCTTGATTTTAAATGGAAGATCCCTAGAGTCCCATTAACTGTAATATTCTCACATGCTATGAGGTCGTCTTCATGATTTCTTGAAAGCCAAGTTGAAATTTTTCTGCCTCTGAATTTCCACGAATGAAGATTTGCCTTCTGACTTGTACATAAGTGTCATGTACATTTAATTGTAAAATAATTTCAAACAACTTAACCTATGGCCAAACCTTTCTCCAGGCTCTTTCACTGCTTCTCTCTCTCTCTCTCCTGGCAGATGAATAGATGTAATGTCCCTTTAAGAAGCTGCAGTGACACAGGTGACGCAGGAGATGACGCAGGTGACACAGACCAATCATACATTGCTAAATGCTACTTCTGCCCTTGCGCCCAATCACACCCCGCCGCGAGCTCGGCTCCCTCCCTCTCATCCAATCAGATCCCAAGCCGCCCTCTACAAATGCCTGTAACTTCCATAATAAACGGGAGAAGCTTCTCAACGGGCACGGAGTCTGGGGGTTGAGATTCCATGTCCCCACTCACCCTCCTGAGGTCATCTGATGACGAAGATGGCACAGTAACTGGCCAGGCCGGATGACATTAGTCTACTTTGTGAAGACTTTCAGTGTTCAACAAGTACTTACTGAGTGCCACATTGCTGCTCTGAAAAGTATCAGAGGCTACTTCACTGAAAACCAAGCCCCAAAATGATGGATCACATTTGAAGTCAAACCCCATTTTGCATATGCTCCCTGCAGCCATCTGTATTTCTGTGTCTTCTGCCTATTTCAGAGTTCTGAGGTTCAATCTATACAACAAAAATAAAATTTACTGATGTCTACATCTCCATTGTGGCACCAAACTGGACAGATGTCCAACATGTTGAGAAAATATTGAAGACAGTCAATTATGCAAAATAAAGTAAGTGATATTTCTGAAAGTTACCTTACCTGGACCAAAAGTAGGTCTGGGAGATGAATGTTCCCTCCTCCCAAGCCAGAGAAAGCAGGTTGAACAAGATGTCTTGGTGCCTGACAATTAAGAAATAAGTACATTAGGATGTTGGGAAATAGAAGATAAATACGTGTTTAAGGTATTAACTCCAAATCTCAGGAATGGATTTGCAAGGAAGCTGTGTCTCAATGACTACCTCTAAAGCAAATTTATTTATTCAAAGATAATTTATGATTCTCCTGAGTAATGCTGAAGTAGTCATCTAGTACAAAAGGTTACTTAAGTAATTCCATGTGTACTCTATATTTATATAATCATAAAACAAATGCTTTCTACTATGGGTATTACGTACAAAGCAGAGTATTACTACAGCAGTGCCCTACATATGACCTGGACCCTCCAGCACATAAATTCATAAAAGAGAAAAGATAATAATAAACTATTTTAGACATCTGGTTTTTAAGTGGCAGAGTAACAATAATCCTGTCACTTTTATCTCTTTGAAATTACCCCCAAAAAACAGAGAGAGTTTAAACATAAATGTAAAGCCCAGAGTTTGGACACATGTGTGCACACACACACACACACACACACACACACACACAGACAGCCCATGTTTGAAGTAAATAATTTATTACTGAAGAATAACAATCTTCAGTATAAGCAGCCTTATTTCTGCCAAGCTCTATTGACAAAATAGAAATTTGCATCCTAAAAGAATTCATCTACATGTTAAAAAACACACACACACACTTGGGTAATGCAAAACTAGGGAGAAATCTCTCACCAGCCTGAAACACAGATCTGATTCTCCCTCACTAAATTTCCTAAAAATAATTATTCCAGGGAACAATCATATTCAAAACTCAGTAAGGCTTTTTTGAAAAAAGGATTTATACAAAATTGCCACAATTGTGGGAATGTAAACTAGTACAATCACTATGGAAATCAGCGTGGAGCTTTCTCAATAAACTAAAACTAGAAATTCCATTCAACTCAATTATTCCTTTTCAGATATCTTTCCAAAAGAGTTAAAGACATCAAATTAGTCATATACACATATCCATGTTTATAACAGCATAGCTAATAATACTTTAACCTTGCAAGCAGTCTCAACAGATGGATACACAAAATATGGTATTTATGTACAATTAAGTACTTTTTGGCCATAAAGAAGGCTAAACTTGAGTCATTTATGGCAAAATAGATACACCTTGTTAAGTGAAATAAATTGAACACAGAAGTTTAAATATTGGGTGATTTTTTTTATATGAGAAACCCAAGGTATAAATGTTATGGCTTCTACTTAGGTGTCCCCCCAAAGCCTCATGCAAACATAGATGGGGCTTTTTCAGAAACATCTAGATCTAGAATATGTGATACTGTGATTAAGGAAGTACAATTACTAAATCAGTTCACCAATTTGTTTGGCACCCACCCTAAGCCTGATAGCCTGGATAGAATATAAACTGGGCAGAAAGAAAATGCTTTTGTCACATGGGTGGGTCACTTGCTTGCTTTTGCTATCTTCTGCCTGCCATGAACTGTTTTTCTTTCCAGTGCCCTTCTGCCATGCCACCCTTCCTGTAGCCAGCTGACTACAGACCGAAATTTCTATAAATTGTGAGCCAAATAAACCTTTCCTCCTTTAACTATGGATGTTGGATATTTTTTTGTCTCAGCAACTAGAAAAGTAACTAAAAAAAAAAAAAGAACAAAATAAAATAATACAAAATAAATCTTTTGCAAATGAGAATGGCATCAAGTGATATAGGGAAGAGTGAAAAGAAGGGACAAAAGGAAGTAAAAAGAATGAAGATGTTTATGTACATGTGCCAACTCCCTGTGATGAGTGCTAACATGTACTAATAAAAATTTTAGTGCAACCATTGTGGAGGTCCATGTGGAGATTTCTTAGAAAACTAGGACTAGGGGCCCCATTTGACCCTGCTATACCCCTGCTAGGAATATACCCAAAAGAATTTAAAAAATCACATTGGAAAGACAGATGTACACCCTTGTTCATAGCAGCTCAGTTCATGATAGCTCAGTCTTGGAAACAACCCAAATGCCCATCAACTGAAGAGTGGATAAAGAAGATGTGGTTTTTTTATAAAATGGAGTATTACTCTGCCATAAAGAATGACAAGATCGATCCATTTAGG
>PVIC010004604.1:0-61743 GCA_004025085.1 Thryonomys swinderianus
TCCATCATACTTTCTAAATTTAGCAACATCTCTGCTTCCTTTAGCATGATATGTGATCTACTTTGAATGCTCTGGATTTGGCTATAATTTATCATGGAAATCACCATATTATATCAATTCTAAGCCATAATATTTTCACATTTTAACTTGTCTGAAATTGGAATACATCTTAGAATTAATGATTGCAGTTTGACTGCAAGTATTTTTTTGTTCTTAGTGGCATATGAGATCAGTGTTCCATTCTACAATCAAAGGTACAAAGGAGGTACCCATTTCTAAGTGCACCTTCACAGAGCTCTCAGTTCAGTAGGAATTCTGTAGGACTCACAGCCCTGGCCAAGCATGTTTCCATTCTGTTCCCCAAGGTGAGAACAACGGAAAGTAAAATGAGTTCATAATAAGATAAATGAAAGGAAAGCAAGAGTATTTCAGATATTCCTTCCTTCTTTCTTTCTTCTTTCTTCCTTATACTAGAGATTGAACCCAGGGCCTTCACAAAAGGTATAGTATATCACTTATTGCTATTTACTGTATGCTATTGATCTGGAGTCCACGAGTTCTTTTCCTTTTTAGCTTACTTCCAGTATTCCCTATAAATTGGGTTTCTATGTGCAAGTGGTAAACCACAGTCCAATAACCACTGATGTATCATTAATCTGTACTACCAAGAAAAAGTACAGCCAATACTGGAAAAATGCATTCAATTTGATCAATTCCCGCAGGGTGAATATGCCTGAAATTCTGAATCAAGTGTACCATGACTTAGTTTTACAAGCATTTTAATATCATGAAACAAAGTCAGTGTTCCAAATAAATCTTTTACATTAGTGATCTTAGTATGTCTCAGCATTGATCTGGTAGATTCTCTACATATTTTATCTTTGTTACTATCCATGCTTATTTTTTGAATAAAATTCAGAGAGAAGGATATGAGACTTGAGGTGTTTACTGAGCATAGCCACCCTGAGTCCTTCATGGCTGTTGCCAAGTGGTAACAAAAATGGGGAGCCAAGAAATAAAAAGCTCATCAATACAATGAAATCTGCCCTTTTCTCTGCACATAAATCTCCTGTGCTGGCTTTGCCAGCAGTTTGAACTTTGTCACTGCAGTCAAGTTTCTGAAAATCACTGGATATCACCTCTTTTACAGAACAACATCTGCAGGTGTATTTATCTGCTTATAAACAAAAATACTTTTTTTTCCAAATGACCTAGCAGAAATATATATTTTATATTGATACATAGTATTAGTTCTTCACAAAAGTCTGTTGCACACAATTCAAACATCACTCCCTAAGTTTAAAATATACCGAGTAAATAAGCATACGTAGTTTTATACCTCAGAACATTTTCTTTGCACTGTTGAAAGAATCTTATGTGGTTGAACAAAGAACTTCCTTTAAACTTTGTTTGGGGAAATTTATTTAAAGACAATATGATACAGAAAGAAAATAAAAGAGTATGTATAAAGGGAGTGGGAAGGTGTGGGTGGGTAGGGATATGGGTAAAAATGAGAATTAACTTGTGTCATATACTGGTACAAATTCCCCAATGTTATACGTGATTGTGAGATGTATATAAATTGTACCAATAAAGAATTCAGTTAAAAAAAAAAGACTTCCAGTCTTAAACTTGATCCAACAGACTTTGGACTTTAAATCTTTGAACACCCCCCCACACACACACACACACACTTGTACACCTCACTATAATATATTGAAATATATGAAAAATATGATTTTTTTCATGTTATTACCATTATTAAAATTGTATATATATTATATTCATAAAAGCTATTGGGGAGACCTATGGTTAAATTAGTAGTGCTCCTCTTCATTTGTTTTTAAAATAATGATTCTTTTTTTTTTTTTTTTTGAGACAGGGTCTCGCTTTGTAGTTCAGGCTGGCTCTGAGCTCACTATGTAGCCTCAGCAAGCTTCGAACTCAGCAATCCTCCTGTCTCTGCCTCCCAAGTGCTGGGATTACAGTCGTGAGCCACCACACCCGGTTTAAAATAATGATTCTTATGGTCAGTGCTACTCTAGATGAAATATAGAATGGTGAAGATACATACCTACCATTTCTCATTTACACTATCTAAGTCACTGTTTGAAGTACCTTATGCACCTTACTTAATATTTACAACTGCATACCTCTTCGGTATTATTGGATAATTTTTTACAAATGAGAAAACAGGTCTAAAGGATTTGAGTATAACTTGCCGATGCCACTAGTTGGAAAGAGTAGGAACTGGATTTGAATGTGTCTGGTGCCAAAGCTCCCTCTGTTAAGAGCTCCACAGTGAAGTAAGCAAAGCCATATTAACTTTATCCAAGGCCCGTAGTAGAAGCTGCATTCCTGTTTCGAAATGGTGCTCTCACAATGACAGTAAAATGAGGTTAATGATATCGTCGTTAGATGGTCAGTCTCATACAACTTTCTGCGAAGCTTATTCAGGTAAAATAATTCATCTTTCTTCAATTTATGTTTGGCGCAGACCTGGGGTGCAGGGAGAGAGATGAGTGAATCCTGGAGGCATGCAGTGAGAAAAAGAGTACACTTAATGTGAGACAAGGAGCAAGTCCAAAGTCAAGGCTAAGGACAAACATCTGGATTCTCATGCCGAATCTCCTGTCGCTGTCTCTCTCTGGGACATCAAGAAGTTCTTTGCTTTCCACGGGACTAGGTTTCTGCATAATAAACTCTGCCCTACATCTTGTGGTCAAACAAGATTGAATAGTTTACAAAACTCAGCCAGCAATAGATATCACTGGCATCATTCAGGTTTAGCTGGTTTATGATCAGTGCCATCACTGACCACAGGGCTTTTCTCGCAGAATTTTATCCTCACAATGCAAAGTATGCAGAGGGAAAAGCAAATTATGCTCTCGAAGCACCAAATGGAACATTTCAGAGTTTTTAAATGTCTTTTAGTCTCCAGCAATTTAATGGATTTTCTGTCCACATTCAGGCATGTCAATTCTCTTTTTTTCTGTGAATAATAATACAACAGGAGTGCCAGTTTTCTTACTTCCTTGTGCCACATTTACATACCTTCTCTGAACCCCAATTTCCTTTCTTTAAAATGAGACTGGCACTTTTCATGCAAGTTTTTAATATAGTTGAATAGGTCTAAGTATGTAGAATAAGCCTATCAGTAAAAATTTAACAGATATTATTATTACCTTAAATAGCTATAGTCACATTATTTTCTGTCTTACTGCCTATCCCAATATTGCAATTTTGGTGTTGAAAATGATATTTGAATGCTGTAAATGATATGGAAAATAATAAAACACTATCTGTATTATTGAAGAAATTACATGGGGTTTAATTTCTGCTACATCCACTATTTTACCCAATTACTCATCCAATCTGATATAGTATAGGAAGTGGTGACCAGCATTTTCATGTTTTAGAATGAATAAACTGTCAATGCATTTTAATCTGGAAAAATCAACTTGGTGTAAATAACTGTTGTGGGTGGAACCTATGTATTACCATTTCTCTAGATAAATCATCATGTCTCTATTAGCACTTTATCCTTGCAGTGACAAGTTGGATGCTTAGTTTTATTTCTGCTATTCTTTATATGAAGTGTGTTGTTTCTCAGCCCACTGAAATTTCTCCATTTTCCCCTCTGCCATCCCTTTCCAGGTGACACTGCTATATAAATTCCCATGCTTATTGTGTTGTTACCCAAACTGGAAGTCTTAATTTTTCAAGAAAAATTCTCCCCAAAGTCCCTAAATAGGCTTTTGCACATATTTTTTCCCTGAACCATGTTCATCTTTGAGGGTAATTAAAAAACCTGCAGCCAGACTCTCTGAACTCAATTCCTAAGAGACTGCATGGCCTTGGCCAATTTCTTTGTATTACTTTAAGTTCCTCACCTGCAAGACAGGTGACTGAGCTGATTAAAAGAGTAAAATGTGTAAAATATTTGGGAAGATGCTAACCCTATACATATTTGCTATTGTTACTTACGTTTGTGTGTAATCTTTCATACTGGATTGATGATACTGTCAAACATAGTCATAATTTCTCCTTTCCAATAAACTAGATGGCATGACTTAGTAGTAGAAGGAATAAATACACACAAATTTATAGGCCAAAAAGAATTTATGTGAGTTTGGAAAGTTATGGAAGATTATATGGAGCATTATTTCAAGAGTTGGAGATCCAGTCTTGGAGCAGCAGCTAGGAAGACGGTAGTGAGGAAGGCAACAGGGGTGGTATCAGTGACCAGCAGGCTGATGGAGATCTTTCCACGCAGCGCGGTGATGAGTCAGCAGAGGGATCTGAAGACATCAAGGACTCGAGGGGTCGGGGAGACAGGCAGCAGCACAGTGAGGATCAGAACACAGGAAACAGGAACATCCGCTGTTGCGCACGCGCTTAGAGGCACCCAGCAAACAGCCACCAAGAGCCGTACCGGGGATGAGAAGTACGTTGTATGAACTTCATAGATTCACCGTAGGGAAGGAGGACCCTGTTAGCACTTCTGAATAAAAAACTGGGGATGGCGAATAACGGAAGAGAAGCATCAGGGGGTGGTGGAGAAGTTACTGGACAGGGAGTTGAGAAATCAGAGGTTTCTGTTTTGTACTCTCCTGAGGCCAGACGCTTCTCATGACTGAGCTAGGAGATCTCTGAAGCTTAAGGTCCTTTGCGTCTTAAATCCTGAGGTGAAGTAATGTTAAAAGAGGGACAAAATGACTTTACACTGCATACAGTGTGTATGTGATGTTCCAAGCAGACAAAACCCCTTGTTAAAGGTCAAAAGGATGTTTGTATTAGGATATGGAGTACCCCTGTAATTCCAGGGGCTCAGGAGGCTGAGGCAGGGGGAGTGCAAGTCTTAAGCCAGCCGGGGTAACTTGGTGAGACTCTGTCTCTCAAAACAAAACAAGCAAGCAAGCAAAAGCAGTTTTTACTTTCTGAAGATGGAATTATTTGGGGGATGCTAAAGTGATCTCCATCTTGAGTTACATGGAGATTCACAATGAGGTGAAAGTCAGACAGTGAGTGTACACTTCAGCCTTCTGCACTGTCCAAGATTGAATCTCTAGAGTATACATACTGTATAATGTTTTATATAATATCATAACACCCTATATAATATGGTGCAGGTCAATGAGAGGAATAATTGGATATATTCATTGCTCTCTATGGTAAATACATCCTAGTATTAAACTCCCCGTCATTTTATCTGCATACTCTATGTACACTCATGATCTATAAAATTGTACATGTTAGATCAGTAACCACTGATCAGTCCACATGCTCTCCTAAACACAGGTCACCCCGGGGCACAGAGAATTTGACCCAGCAGTTCTGAGCCCCTTACCATTTTCTGGCCCTAAAATCAGCAAAAGCAATTCCATTTAAGATGTCTTATAAATTGTGATTTGGTCATAAGAGTTACTACATAAGCAAGAATTAACTATTAAAATTATTTGAAAAGATGTAAGAAGATACTCAGAATGCACATAGACTACAAAATAAAACAAAATGGGGCTACTGGGAATTTTTTTACTCCATTTTTTTTTCTTATCACAATACTGGTACATCCTTATGATGTACAAAATGGAAGCATTTATTGAAGCCCACTAGGAGCTACTCCTGAGAGACAATAGAATATTCTAAGGCCATTTATGTTTCGCTTTGGAAATCTTCTCAAACTAAAGGTCTTGTGCCTACTGTTGGGGTTAAAAATATTAAAGTTGTCCTGATCTTTCATTAAAAGTTCCACAAAAGGCCCCTCAAATCAAGCATTTCTGATCTTTCCCCATCGAAGAACCAAGATGAGGAAGGGCTCTGTGGTTTCAGTTTTGTCTGTCTGTGACTCTGTACCCTGCCAGGGGAATTTCTGCCCCTTTGTTGAGTTTCTAGGGCAGGGTCCCCAGAAAGACAATGGGGCTGACGTGTGACTGAGCGCTGTGTGGAGCGCGCGTGACACTCTAATTCCTGATCTGTGCAGTGGGGTCTGGGAGGAAGGAGGTGCCTTGGCGATCACTGTTATTATTTCAATTCTAGCCACGCACCCCCCCTCCCCCACTGGAGCTTCCTGTTCCCACCACCTTTGACGCCGCCTCTGCCTTTCCAAACTGTAGTTTCCTTCTTCTCTCCGTCTGTTCAGCTGATGTTTGGACGCTCATCAGGCATTTGTTTTCGTACCTTTCCAGATTTAAAGGCTGTCCATTGTCTGTATGCTTCCTCAGAACTCATCTCCGTCGTCAGCTCCATAACCATGGGACTCTGTCCTCAGTGACCTGTCCTTTCCCAGGGGCCCAGTGGCTATTTGAAAGCTCCTAATTATTAATGTTGACACAATCCTTTACTGTTTCTTGTGTATGAGAGAGAGCGAGAGGACAGACAGAAAGAGGAACAGAGGAAGAGAAAATAAAGAGAGAAAGAGAAAACGTCAAATTGCCTTCTAAAGCCCTATTTACCTTGGCTAATAAAGCACTTCACCTTTTACATTCCTTCTTATGTACCTTGGTATTTTTATATACTTTACCTTAAGTAAGATAAATATATTTAAAATAGATATTCTAAGATATTTTCAATTACACTTTATTCTCGATTAAAGAATTCTAGTGTGGGCAGACTGCATGGACACAACCCCTCTTCAGTCTGCTTATTATTTTAAACCCCTTTTTATTTTGTCTTTCATTCACAGATCTGATGCAGGATAAGTAAAGCCAGAAAAAAGTTTCCTGCTCTGTACCTTTAGGCCCTGAATTATTTCTCAAAGATAAGCTTACTTGAGATCTGTGGTAGAATACTTTCTGGTCTAATGAGGAAAACTTCCAGGGGCTCCCCTTGGGAGGCCCAGAGCCCCTGCTGCAGCCCGCCGTGGCCCTGTGTATCCCACAGACCCCTGTCCTGCCTGGTCCTCCAGTTTCCTGTCACCTCCCGAGAAGCCTCTGACACCATCCTTCGCTGATAAGCTCCAGATACCTTGATTTTGCTATCACACTTGCCTCAGGAGATGAAGTTAGAAAGAAATAAAGGGGGCTGGGGTATTAGTTTACTGACCTCCAGAGAATGACTGTTTGTCCTTCTCAGCCAGAGAAACCTTTATTTCAAACAAAACATTTTACTCCAGCCAAGTTTGGGAAACAGATTAGTGTGCAGCTGCTGTAGGGGAACTGGGGTGAGGCCCTGAAGCCCTCGCTGTCCAGCCCCAGCCAGTACCCACAGGGACTCGCTCGGAACACTGGGTAGAATGTGCTGGTTCAGTCCACACTATAGTTGACCATTTGAGGAGCTTCTTAAAATTGCCTCCACTAGTTCTGGCGGTACATTCCTGTAATCCCAGCACTCATGAGGCAGGAGGATTGCAAGTTCAAGCCCCAGCCTGGCCAATTGTGCCAATTTTTGGCTTAAAAAAAAAGTACTCAGTAGGAAGGCTCTGGTTTACTCCCCAGTATGTCCTAAAGAAAAATGACCTCACAGCTCTGAGTTAAAGCCCCAGGTATGCCTTAAAGGCTTTACAGCAGAGCTTCTTAAATTCATCTCCGACTCAGAATCTCCAAGTTTGATAAAGCCTTGCTGGCCGGACTCCCAGAACTTCTGGCTTTATGGGTTGGGTGGGACCCAAGCACTCGAGTCTCTGATAATACCCCTCACTGTGCTGATGCCACTGGTCTAGGACAGATTGTTGAGAATCACTACTTTAAAAAGTAATGAACTAGACAGGATTCTATCACCTCTGCTAAGACCTGAGGGGTGGGGGCACAATGAAATGTTCACCTCCTGAAGTGCTACTGTGGAAAAGTACCCGCCGCTCGGACCAGGCATTTTTGGTCTTAGATCAGGGTTCTCTGTCTTCTTAAGCTTCTGTCCCTGAATCTTCCACAGTGTTCTTACTGGACCACCGATCATGCTGGATCCAGTTTTCTAAATTATAAGAGCACTGGGACAGTATGTTTAACAGAATTCTTATTTTAAGATGGCCAAATGAGCAGACATAGTAGAATGTGCAGAGTCCAGTGCAACCTACAGGCTGTGCTGGTTCAGCGACGCAGACAGAACAAATGAGGCAGAACATCCTGAATCCTCCAGCTCTTCCGGGCTCTTTCACTACTCTATAGACAGAGAAAATTTAGGAAGAAGGGTAGTCAAATACTCACTTCATGACCACCATTGAGAAAACCAGCTTCTGAAAAAGAATGTGATAAATATGTCAAAATAAAATTCAGGGGCTTGAGGGGAAACCTGACAAGATACTTGTTTAAAGAGCAGATGTGGACTCCAGCTCATGAGTTCACACTGGGTACACAAATGTTTCTGTCTCCCTGACCTGGGAGAATGAGTGGATGATTTACAGAATAAAGCTCCTGACTTCGTGTATAACCAGGCGGGGGTCGGTCAGTGGAAATGTGCCCCCTCGTTGTCTGGAAAACATACATACACATTTGATGCAAAAGCTTAAACAGCGATTTTTGGCCTAGGAATGACTGGTGTTGATTTAGGAGCTAAATTATGTTCACCAAAGTTCCAACTTCCAGTGTATCAGAATACGACCTTGTTTGGGCAGAGTTATCATATATGTAATTTGTTAAGATGAGATTATAAGCATGAGCACTAATCCAATATTATTGGTGTTCTTCTTTAAAAAAGGAGATTTTGGCCAGGCCTGTCATCCCAGCACTCGAGAGGCAGAGGCAGGAGGATTGCTGAATATGAGGCTTGCCTGGGTTACATAGTGAGCTCAAAGCTGGCCTGAACTACAAAGTGAGACCCTGTCTCAAAAGAAAAAAAAAAAAAAGAGAGATTTTGGCATTGGACATATACATATACTCGGGACAACATTAGGTGAAGATGAAGAAGCCTGAGTAGTGCTTCTACAATCCTAGTGATGCCATGGTCTTAATTTGAGCCTGTGAGAAAACACACTACTGCTGTGGGAGCCATCTAGAAGGCAGTACTTGTTATGGCAGCCTTAGCACAATGCAGTGCTGACCCAGACTCTTATGTTACATACCTGGGCATAGGAAAAGCCTTGGGTGGCCCCGACCTGACACACAGGATTTAGGAGGGTCCCACCTTCCTAAGGCACAGAGCCTAGTGCAACTGGAGAAGCAGCAACCATGCAGTTAGACACCAAAGGGGGCAGACACTAAAGCCCAGACAGTAATAATCAATTGCCTATTGACTGTTTATCTCCACAGAGCTGGCTGGGTCTGGGAGAGCGGGCAGGGAAGAGTTGTGGGAGCCAGAGCACATCCCTTGCCCTCCAATCTGAGTCTCAGATCCAGGATCCTGGGAGTGATGGTGGCGTGGGGAAATAAAATATGAGATTTAAGTTACTTGAGCTGAGAGTTCTAAATAATAGAAAATTTTAATTCTCCAACCAGACCCAAATGTTACTGAATTTATTCAAGATATTGGAAAGGGATGGGGAAGGGAGACAAGCAGGAAAATGCAGTTAACATTTGTGGCCAGACATGAACACCTGTAGATGCAAATGAGCTCTAGAAAGTAGGACAGCTTTTCTAGAGCGGAAACTTGGTGTGGGAATGTGATGAGGGGATGGACTAAATAGGATACAGAAAGAAAATAAAAGAGCATGTATAAGGGGGGAGGAGGGGGGAGCGGGTAGGGATATGGGTAAAAATGAGAATTAACTTGTGGCATAGACTGGTACAAATTTCCCAATGTTATATGTGATTTTGAGATGTATATAAATTGTACCAATAAAGAATTCAATTAAAAAAAATTTGTGGCCAGAGAAAAATTAAAATGCTTCATGATTAGGTTCCACTGAGCCTTGTACAAGGGGCTATTGAAATATACAGAGAATATTTAATTTAAAAATTGTTACAGGAAAAGAGGTGCTGTCATTAATCCCCCTCAAAATACCCACCACTCCTTGAACATATTTATCCCATTATTCCTGCCAGTTTCTCAAACAGTTGTGGAAATCCTCCTTTGTGAATATCTTTATGATTTGTAAGAAAAAATACTATGAATGCTGGTGCCAGGGGCGACCCAGCTGAAAGGCGGGCTGGTGAGAACATGACAAGGAGCCCTCGCTCCCCTCAGAGTCCGCATGGTGCCCCTCTGGCCCTCTGGGAGGTCAACACGACCGTAAAACGGAACCTTTGGGTTGAGTCGGGGCGAGGAGGAGGCTGGGGCCACGCCACCTGAGACCCTGCAGGAAGCCTTCCAGAGCGCCTCAGAGAGCGTGAGAGCAGTGGACCACGGGTTTGACGGTCAGGGAGTCATTTGCTAGGGTTCGATGGCAGTTTTTTTTTCAAATTTTTATTGGTGCGTTGTATATACACATCATGATCACACTCAGTATCGAGAATTTGTATCAGTATATGACACAATTTAATTCTCATCTTTTCCCCGTTCTGCTGCCCTCCCCACAACCTCCTACCCCTTTAATACATGAGATTTATTTTGCTTTTGTTACTATCACATTTTTCTTTACCCCTCATTACTCACCCTCCCACCACATTTCCCTTTGAGTATTTTCTATTTCACAATATTCACCGTACATTCTAGAACTCATTAACACCTTCAGTTTCTCACACCAGAGAACAGATACGACCTATTTACTTCACTTATGAGTATGGCCCGAAGGTATGTCCATTTGAGGATAAATGATGCACTTATCATGGGAACACTTCCAGTTATATGAACTATAAGAATCCCAGATTTTTCTTAGGAAGATATTCATTATAAATATTTTGATATTGGAAACCTTATTAGTTTCTTGGTTTATTAGATTGTTCCTTTTGTGTGTTTGTTGTAATTAAATAGATGACTAGGATCCTGGCCTCATGTCAGCATCCTGTCTAGTTTCTTCAGACCCCTGAAACAATATTATTAATGTTATCTCTTCGTTCTTTCTCCATGTACATAAACTCCTTTTAGTTTTTAAATTTCTCACAACTGAGACTCTCAAACTCATTCCTATCTTCACTAGAATTCACCTTTTGATCCTCCCCATTGCAAGCTTTTGGCTCTTCCATATTTTATCTAGCCTGTTGTCCTCCCTATCAGTACATTCTGATAACTACATAGTTTTCTTCAATCACAAAATTAAGCTCCTTTTTCCCATGTCTCACCATTATCCCCACAAATTATATATATATATATATATATATGAATACAAATATATATATACAAATACAAATATATATACATATACAAATATATGGATATGAGATATCCAGCAGAAAAACAAAGTTTTAAAGGCAGCCAGAGAAAAACAAAAACAAAAAATCACATGTGAAAATAAACAAATTAGAATTACAGCAGACTTTTCAACATAAACTCTAGAGTCCAGAAGAGATTAGAATAAATTTTTTTTTTTTTTTGAGACAGGGTCTCACTTTGTAGTTCAGGCTAGCTCTGAGCTCAATATGTAGCCCAGGCAAGCCTCAAACTCAGCAATCCTCCTGTCTCTGCCTCCTGAGTGCTGGGATTACAGGCATGAGCCACCATGCCCGGCACTGTGGGATGTGGTGCTGATTGCTGGTTGATTGCTGGTGGGCATGAGTCTCCATGCCCAGCATTGTATGTGGTTACTGGGGATCAAACTCAGGACCTTGTGCTTGCAAGGCAGGCGCTGGAACCACTGAGCTAACCCTCCAGCCCCTGGAGTAAAATATTTTAAGCCCTAAGCTCAAATAACTTCCATCCCAAATTAACCTATTCAGCAAAGCTGTTCTTCAAATTAGATTGAGAAATGTTATTTCCATGAAAAGTCTAGTTGAAAAGCTATGTGAATACTAAACCACCTCTTTGGGAAACAGCTAAAAATACAGATGAAACTAGTGAGGTCAAGGGATAGCAATGATAACTGTCAGGAAAAGAAAAACAGGGTTCACTAACAGATAAAGAAGGCAATGATAGTAAATAACCAACACATTTCAGTAATCTCTTTCAATGTTGTTGGCCTCCGTTCTCTAATTAAAAGACACAGATTGGCAGATTGGATAAAAAAACAGAATCAGTATTTTGCATTCAGGAAACTCATCTGAATCAAAATAATATTCATAGATTAAAAATTGAAAAATGCAAAACAACTTTTCTTCCCCTAGGACCTTGGAAACAAGCACAGAGAGCAACTCTAATACCACACATAGTAACTTCAAGCTAAAACTAATTAGAAGAGCCCAAGACAGCCCCTACATACTAGTTAAGGGAACAGTACAATGCAAAGAAATAACATTGATAAACACATAAATGCAGCAAATACTGGAGCACCTATCTTCCTAAAACAAAAACTACTGAAATTAAAATATCAAATAAATACTAACAGTAATAGTAGAGAATTTTATCACCCCACTTTCATAGAGAGACAGATCCACTAAACAAGCCAATAAAGAAATACAAAGCTGAACCACACCCCTAAACGTATGGATTTAATAGATATACAGAGTATCGCACACCACTGCAATAGAGTATACATTCTTTACAGCAGCACATGGTACTTTTTCTAAAACACAGACCAAATTAGCCCATAAAACTAACTCACCTCAAGTAAATGTAAAAGAACTAAAATTACTCTATGCATACTATCACATCACTTTGCAATAAAAATAGAAATCAGCGGCAGAAGAAATTTTGGAAAAGGCAAAAGATCCTTGAAAATCAACAACATACTCCTAAACAACCAATGGGTCATGAAAAAAATTGAAAAATTTCAGGAATTTAATGACAGTGATGGTACAACTTACCAAAATCTTTGGGACATTGTGAAAGCAGTTCTAAAAGGAAAATTCCTCACAATCATTAGGAAAACTGAGCAAAATCAGAAAAATAACTTTATGAGAATTTTTTAATTGAATTCTTTATTGGTACATTTTATATACATCTCATAATCACACATAACATTGGGGAATTTGTACCAGTACATGACACAAGTTAATTCTCATTTTTACCCACATCCCTACCCACCCACACCTCCCCACCCCCTATATACATGCTCTTTTATTTTCTTTCAGAATCATATTTATTCCTTCCCCTCATTACATTCCAAATTTCCTTTGGAAATTTCCCATTCTACAAAAACTTTCATATTTTCTAGAGCTCATTTACATCTACAGGTGCTCATATCAAAGAGAAGATCCGGTTTTATGAGAAATCTTAAGATACTTGAGAAACAACCATAAACCAGACCCAAATGAAAATTAGATGGGGAAATTATAAAAATGACAGTAAAAAATCAATGAAATTGAGACTAAATAGTTTAAAAATAAAAATTCTAGTTATTTGAAAGAATAAATAAAATAGATAAACCAGACTCACCAAGAGAAAGAGGATTCAGAATGTCAATAAAATTAGAAATGAAGAGTGATATTATAACACTCTCAAAATCCAGAGCATAGTTACTACTTTGAAAAAATTATCTTTCAACAAATTAGCAAGTTTTGAAGAAATAGACTCCTTGACACATACAATCTACCAAAACTAATCCAACAAGACTTAAATATACATAACAACCCAGTCATAAACAATGAATTTGTCACAGTAATAAAGAACCTACCAACTGAAAAAAGCCCAGGACCTGATGGATTCACGACCGAATTCTACAAAACCTTTCAGGATGCTGTCTCAGCAATATTCCTCAAGCTCCTCAATGAAATTAAAAGGGACAGAGTCCTCTCAAATTCATTTATGGAGTTTCAGTATCACCCATATCTCCACACTGGATAAAAATCCAAGTAAAAAAGAAAACTATAAGTCAATTTCCTTAATGAACATAGATGCAGAAATCTTAAGCTAGTAAACAGAATGCAGTGTAGTATCAAAAGGTTTGTAAATCATAATAAAGTGGGCATCATCTCAGAGATGCAAGGATGGTTCAATAAGTATAATACATCACATTAACAAAAAAAGTATACCTATCCAATGCAGTCCCAGTCAGGGAACTGGGGGACAAAAGGGAGAGGATAGGAAGGGAATTTTTAAAAAAGAAACAAGTTGTTCCTGTACTTTCACCACTTCTCATAGACTGTAGATGGCATACAATTTTGAAGAGAAAGTATGAAAACACTGAACATGTCAAAGATTTTTTTTTTTTTGCACCAGGAATTGAACTCAAGACCTTTTGCTTATGAGGCAGGTGCAGCACCACTGAATCTCTAGGCCTCAAAGAATAAATTTAAGTATTCCTTCATACAGATCAAACTTGTCAAAAGCTATGTAATAATAATTATAACAGTAATAAACATACTTGGTATTTTTTGTTAGCTTAAAAGTATATTGTGGGGCCGGAGATTTAGCTCAGTGGTTCCAGCGCCTGCCTCCCAAGCACAAGGTCCTGAGTTCAATCCCTGGTAACCACATACACTGCTGGGCATGGTGACTCATGCCCACCAGCCATCAATACCACATACCACAGGGCTGGGCGTGGTGGCTCACGCCTGTCATCCCAGCACTCGGGAGGCAGAGGCAGGAGGATTGCTGAGTTCCAGGCTTGCCTGGGCTACATAGTGAGCTCAGGGCCAGCCTGAACTACAAAGCGAGACCCTGTCTCAAAAAAAAAAAAAAAAAAGTATATTGTGGACTAAGTGATTTTCATAGACTACAGTAATTAGTTACTTCAGAACCAGAGTGAACTGCTGCAGATTAAGAACCTGAGTGCCACTGAGGATGACCATCGAGGCCACTCAGCCAACCTGGTTTGAGAAGTGGAGTTTGAACAAGTGCCCAAAAAGACCACGGGTTCTTGAGTTATTCCACTGTCTCTAATTATTTCATCTCTGAGCCTTAGTGTCTCGGCCTCCTACCCCAAAATGGAGTTTTTTCTTGAGCCTCCTATGAAGGGCTCACTCAAATACTAGGACAATTACTTGTAACATATAAATAAATATCATTACTATAAATGAAAACAACCTTCAAACTTTAAGACAATCTTTAGTTTCCTTCAGAATTTCTGAAAGCAAAGAAACAGACTATGTCATCTGAAAATCATAATCCTAAATCTAAATCTAAAAACTACTCATTAGCCCACCCTGATTATGATTAATATCATGATTCAACACTTCATAAAACAAATTTAGGTTGATGTAAAAATATAATTGCCACCCAGGTTAAGAAAAATAAATTCCAATAGAAAGAAATAAAAATAAACAGTGACTGTTCTTGGCTTATAATACAGTATGTAATAAAAAGTCTCTGTTTTACTTGTCCAAATGCTTCAATTTTCAATCCTCCCTGGGGATTGGATCAAAGGCTTTCATACTGAACTACAACCTCAGCCTTTTTTATTTTGAGACACAGTCTTACTATGTCACTAAACTGCCCAAACTGGGCTTGAACTTGTTTGGGATCCTCCTGCCCACTCCAAGAGTACTGGAAATAGGCATATGCCACCATGTCTAGGTAGAGCTTAATTTTTTACCACAAAAAAAATATTGCTGTGAGATCCTGTAGGTACTACAAAGCATTTCAGCATAACAAGACAGATTCTTCCCTGAATTTCAGTTGCTAGATGCACACACACATCCTGGACTCAGTAATATTATTACACCAGATTGTATCTTTAACAATTACTTTCCTAAACTTCTTCATCATTTTCAGAACATTTCTCTTTCATCTCTGTTTTTATTAGTGTGGTCCTATAGTACACTGTGACTAAAAGAATTGATAGGGACTGTGGCTTTCAGTTCATTTTTGGTAAACCAGCAAAAACAAAATTGATGACTTTTCCATATGTATAAAGTGTCTTTCATCTCACAACTGGTTTTTAAATATCTCTATTTCCACTCCAGACTGCACCCTCTATGCTCAAATTTATGAGAGAAAAATTATCTGAAATCTTTGAATAAAGTGAAATTACTAAGCAGGAAGGATTTGTTGACTACCTACTCCTATTTTCTTATTTTATGAGAGAATAAATGCCAAATAGTTTGTCAAAATGACAGTCTTTCCCTCAGCTAGTATCAAAGTCCAGGCTAAAACTCTAGATGAGTTATGTGCATTGAAGTAGTCCAGGTACTTGAGGTGGTAATAGTGGTGAATGAAACATATGTCATCAGCTGGTATCAGGAGTCTCCCTACGACAAAGATCATTTTCCTTAGGAAAATACCTTAAAACCCTACCTGGGACTGAGAAGTGAAGGCTTGAGGTGACCGTGGTCAGGAAAGGGAGTTGCCCTGCTATAGCCTGGGGCTGGAATCCAAAATGGTGGGACAGCCAAGTCGATTTAAGAACAGGGAAGCTCAGCATGCAAGTTTGTGCCGTTCCAACAGTGGAACAACTGTAAACTCTGACTGAAAAACCAAAGTTTACTACTAGGATCAGAAAAATCACAGAACGGAAATACCAGCCACTCCTTGATTGTGGAAATCTTGAGGAGGACTTTGAGTTTCCTGTGTGGCAAATAATAAAGGTTTTGAGACAGTTGTCTCTACGTTATGGGATGTAATGGTACAAAAGCTATGACACAGACTTTGTACAGGAACTACAAGAGCAACTCTCGTGGACTGTTTCCAATTCATAGAACACCGTTACAAAACCATTATCATTCTCTCTCATTGATATTTATCTATTAGCACGCACAGGCACAGTAAATATTCAGTCCGAAAGGTACCTCCTCCGCTTCACTAGCAGTGTGTGCTCAGGCATGTCATTCAGTTTCGGAGTACCTGTTTTCTTACCTATGAAATGGGTGTAAACTGATTACTGCACAAATAACCTAGCACAATATTGTTGATATAAAAGGTATCCACTAAACAGATTAGTAAGTGAAAACCTGATCAAAATAAACATACACCTGGTAAGGTTTACTTAAAAATTGAGAGAGGCACGATTAAAGAAAGTATGAGCCATTCTTTATCCAATCTCATTCAGTCTTTGAACATAACTGATGGAATAGAAAACTGAAATAGAAAGCTATTATAGACACACATTTTCTTTTGACTATTCCAAAACTTTAATTTGATAAAAGCTGAGGTTACAAAGGGCTTGAATATATTTTACATTCATCACTTCCCACCTTGTTCCATTTACCTTCAATATTGCTCATGCTCATTTAAACTTTTTTATATTTGATACAATTTTTAAATAAACCTATCATAACCGAAAACAACTTGCCAGCTTGTAGGCCTCACAAAGCCACGTGAGGCAAATTGTCACTGGGGATAGAATGTAAATTCCCCTGAGATCAGGGCATTTTTAATTAGTTCACTGATACCTTTAAGAACCCAGGAGAGTGCTTGAGCTACAAAATGCATCCAAAATACTTATGAGTGAGAAGTGTGAAAATTCAATTTATTGATCCTTTTTTATATCATTATACTGTAGAGCTATGTGCTGGTAATACTTGCGACTATAAGAGAATCTTTTGCTTGTGGAGTTCAAGGAGAGCCCCCACTAGATGGTGGGTTGTTTGGGTGTTTGTCCATAGAGCTCAGTGTAGACAGAAGATACCTTCTGTTTAAGCTTTGGGTCTGAACATGAACAGTGGACCTACTGTCTGTAAGGTGTTTGCGTTCAGTGGCTGTTCTGGTTCCTTGATGAGTAAAGTGAGTCACTGCAAAGAAGTTATAAAACTGAATGCTATTCATTGGTGGTCTTCTGACAGGGTGAGCACAAGACCTACCTGTTTAACCAATTCGGAGAAACCACTTGAATCATCAAACATGCAGTGTCCTGACTCTGCTGTGTATACACACGAAAGAACAAAAGCAGATGCTGAGTTCTGGCTTGCACCTTCCTTTCCTTCTTCCCTACCGTACTCCCCTCGTACAAGTTCACTGTTTTGGTTTTGTTCTTTGCTCAATTCAACCGTTAACTCCCTCCAGAGACTAATTGAATAGATTTCTAAACTAGAAGGGTTTGCTGAAGGATTTCTTTTAAATCTGTGCAGTCTAGCTGCAGCACACTGCCAACAAGAACTCGAGTTTTGTGATACATTGGGGATGTTTAAGATTTAGCACTTCTAACATCCCACTGTCTGTTGTGTTAAAATTTAAGGAGCCCTCTCTGCTGCATTCACACCCTGTCCTCTGGAGCCTGGATTTTTATCTCTGACTTTCCATCTGCCAGTATTCATTTAAAGGAAATAAATGTTGACTGTAAAATAACCTCACAGGAAGGATAACTAAAACCTGATAAACTAAAACCTCAACATGCCTCAATTGATTCCATGTAAATTTTAGTGCCAGTAATTTGGGAGAATCAAGAGAACTTTGAAGTGTCTTCCCAAGAAAGAAGAGGTCCTTGCAGCAAATGACACAAAATGCCATTGTGAAGAAGCATAACAAAAAGATTGGAGTGAGATTTCAGTGATCCTTTCAGGTAGTTGCTAGTAATTTACCATCATCCCAGTCAGAAATTCTGTCAGGAATAATTCTATATAACTTTGAGGAAAATAATTACAAAATTAAAACTGTGATTAGACCTAGTTTTCCTGTCCACAGACCAGCTGTTGCATGTCTATCTTTACCTCCTGTAACAACAGAGACTCCAATGGTCCTACACACTGTGATGCTCCAGGGCAGAACTACACCAGCCGAAGATGCCCTAGGACCTTAACCTACATAATTCCTCATCGTTCTAGGATGTACAAACCGGCTGCTCTCTGAATTACCTGTTACATTTGTTACTTCCAAAACTATTCCCTTCTGAGACATCTGTTACATGCTGGCCTCTGACTGACCTGTTTGTCACATTACTTACTACTGATGTACTGAGTAAAAGCAAGGCAAGCCCTGGTTTGTTGACTTTGCTGCCTAGAGCAGCATGGATCAGGCCCAAGCTCAGCTTCTTCTCTAAGTCTCATTTCTGTCTATAATTAATTAATTTGCCTTATTCTGTTGGACTCACGGGAGACTAAAACTTAACTGTAGAAGTTCTAGTTATGTCCCCTTTCCCTGTTCCCTACAAAGTTCATTGGCTTAGATCTTTGGTATCAATAAGTAGTTTTTTAGATGTCTATAAGGCCTAGAAAACTAGAAGTATATCCCCAAGAGCTGTGTATGTAAAAAATAGGTAAGGTACGTGAAGTGTTTGCCATAAAACATCTATGAGATTTGGGAGATTAATAATAAATTTTAGAAATTGTACACATTCAAATAGGATTACAAGGATTTGAAGGTAAGAAATAAAGCAACCAATTTCTAAATCAAATATCATCCTAATCTTTTCTTCGTTCTAGCCTCTGTTTTTCATCAATCCTTTGAGGCCACACAGCTGTGATTCAGACCTTGGTGACAGAGATGAATCAGCAATGGCACAAGAGTCCAGAATTCTTGGCCAGTTTTATAAAAATTGCTAATCCTGCAAGCAACAATGATGTAGTATTCTTATTCACTTATGGTGGCCCCAGAAGTACTTAGAGGAGCGTCTTACATTCTTTCTGCTTCTTTGTATAATATTTACTGAAAAAAATCAATACCCTTAGCTCTTCAAATCTTTCCAAAATGTTTGAGTGCTAGCATGCTATTTTCTATGATTTAGCCTACCAAACAAAATAACTCTTTCATTTCAGATTGATATTACAAGATCTCATATATTCAAGAAGCATAAATGGTGTTATAAAATATTAAGATTTGTGAGCTCCAATTTTAAACATATTTTTCATGCTGGCCATGTATTAGATCTCTCAACTGATGTCTGTAAAGCAAGTTTCAAACTAAGCTAGTTTTAATTCATTTTCACTTTAAAAATCATTGGCTTAAGAGCTTGGACATGACATTCTTACTAGTCTTGCTTCCATTAGTAGCTCAGCTACATGCTTGTTCTGTCTCCCCAAAGTCTTTTTTGTTTGTTAGATGACTGGATGGGAGGCACTAAACTCAGCATATTCAGCCACGATTGTTCTGTAGCTGAATGTGCTGTTAGGACATGGTACCTGGCTAGAGATGGTTCACTCGTAGTATGACCCAGAGATGTATTGTTGTCCTAGCTCCTCTCTTTCCCAGCTCTTATGGAATAAGTACATTTTCTCTACCATGTCGTTCTGCCATGCTGTTTCTTCCTTGGTGTCTACTAATCATGGACCTGTAAAAAGCAAAAGCCAAAATAACCTCTTCTCCTTTAAGTAGGAGATGTTGGTACTGTGATAGGAAAATACTAATACAGTGCCTTAAAACAGTTGTTTAACTTTGGAGATTTATTTTCTATGCTTGTAAAAGAGAAAATAATGTTTACCTTTACTGGTTGGTCATGAGAAATAAATGAGACAATGTCCCTTAAATGCTTACCTCAGAACTAAGTAGCAGCTGGTTTATTAACATGATGCTAACTGCTCAGGGCATGGTTTAGCAAATAAGGCCAACAGCTGAGAATAAAGAAATTATTGAGAATTAACTAAGTGCTGGACGTTGAAAGCATAGAGAGTTATCATTATAGAAGTTCTTATCTCTCTATATGTTAGGTGGCAGAAGCCAGCCCAGATCAGAGGGCCATGAGGAAAAATGAGGATGTTTAAGTAGGACAGAACTTGCAGGGGACACTTCATTTTATGAAAGTGCAAGGCTGGTAAAGGAAAATCTACTTGTACCTCATCTGACTCACTTGTGGAAGACAGAAAAGGACTGTTTTCTTGTTGAAGCCAGATGAGGGTGGTCTTGAGATTTAGGGAGGCTATAACAGCTTACTCTGCAGGTCTGTTCAGCTGCTAGCTATGCTTGCTGCAGAGAGCTGCTGAAATGTCCAAGACATGTAGAAGAGGAATTCCATAGAAACAGGACAACCCAAGTGGGAGTCACCACTCATGGAGCAGAGAATAGGAGGCCTTCCCGGGGTTGCTGGGGAGATCACAGGAAGAATCGGGATCCCCTAAAAGAAGGGGAGGAGTTTCTCAAGGTAGGCAAATGTGTGAGAAGAAGGTGGCTCTGAATAGAATAAGACAGTAAAGCAAAATGCATGATGAATCATAAGAACAAAATAAGACTTGTACTAATTGTGCAGAAAATCAAATAGAATTATTTATAGAACTAAAAACATTTTGAGTCTCAAATCCAATCAGTCTAAAACTGTGCTCCCTCTTCTGATTTTATGTGATCTGCTTTATTTACTTTGTGGACTTTCTATACACTTAGGTCAGTGTCTCTCAGTCGTTTTATTATGAGCCTCTCAGGACCCTTTATGTGGCTTTTTCTCCCACCATGGAATCTTAACAGGCCAACTCTACTGTTTATTTCCTAATGCACCTGCACACATAGGTATGCTTTATACATAATAAGATGAATTTTTTTCATTGCTCAGGAACCACTTCCCATCCCTTTGAGGGCAACAGCACCCCTATTCAGAAGGCATGGCAAAGCAGACCACCGCCAGCTCCTAAGCAGGGTAAGTCCTCCCTTCTCCTGATTTGTAAAATTGAGAATTGAGTTCAATCCTATAAATACTCCTTATGCCCTAAGTATTGTTCCAGGTTTGTAGAACATGAATGTTAGTCCTAAAATGACAATTGCTGTGTGTTCTTTACAGAGCATTTTCAAAATGTAACATCTATGTTTTCCAAAGTTTGATAATAGACCTTATAATTTTCTCTGGATGTTGGCTTTATGAGACATGAAACACATTTTTTCTTTTTGATTTTTACAATTTTATTATAAAGTAAAAACATTTTATTGTAAGGAGAAAGTTACCAAAGTCTGTGGAAACCCTGGAGGCGCTGCTCTGCAGGTTTTTTGGGTGCCCAGATGCACACAGCAGAGACGCTGCTGGTTGTGTTTTACCGGCTGCAACTACTCACCTGGCACCAGCTTTTCAGTTCCAGCCAAACTGAACCGATAAACGGAGTGGACTTGCGTGTGCTATTCATCGCTCTGAACATCAGTAACCTCACCTAGAAGGTGAACTACAGGGCTCTCCAAGATTTCTTTCTTTAAGAAAACTATGATTCTAAGCCCCACTGCCCAGGTGCTCAGTGAAGCACAGTGAAGTTGTGCTGTCATTCAAAGATAGTGCAGAGAATTGACGTGGTATGTTACTTTAGAAGGAACGATATCCTCACTTCAGGAATAACGACTGTAAAGAAGCCAGACTGTGTGTAGCAAGCGAACTGATTATTTTTCATGTCTTTTCCTAAATCAGTTGAAATTGTTATCTTAGTTTTTTTAGACTCTTCAGAGGCTTTTTTTTTTTTTTTGTCCTACCTTCAAAAACCACTTCCTGAATCACTTTCTTTACCACATTTCAAAGTTTAGTTTTGGTATACTACCTAACATTTTGATTCTTGGCTTAATGATTGGAAATTTATGCTGTTCCCTAGTATTGCGTGAAGTCTCTATTATGAGAGGATTATTGGCAGTGACTCCTTCCGCCCCCTTCTGGATCCCATTTACCTCTGTGTATTCCTTACCATCTTCTTGACTGCAGGACTCAGGCCAGCTCTGGCTAATTCTTTGTCATGATTTAGTGCTGAATCATTTTGATTGTTCTCTGATGTCCTCCTATAGCGTTCTATGCAGTGCTGCACATAGCAGTATTCCCCAGTGACATTTCATCAGTACTTTATGTGGTGCCAAAGGAACATCAACACCATGAAATATGCTTCATAATAATCTTACTTGCTTTTCTTTCTCCGTTGTCAAAGATCTTACAGATGGTTTGGTGAAAAGTCCACATTTATCCTTGCAGAGTGCCCTCTACATTTCTGTTTGCTATTGATTTTTAACTTTTCATTCCTAATCATGTTTTATTATTTAGACAGCTTTGTTTTGAGAAGTGGGTAGAAACAATTTTCTCCAGATGAGAGGATGGTAGCTCTTTTCCCGGGGAGTGGGAAGAAAAGATCTACCCCAGCCCACAGAATCTCTGTAGACTCACTCTGGTTTCTAATGTGTTGGGGGAGGGGGGGAAGACTGGTAGTGAGTGTCCTTCAGATGCCATCCAGTCAGGCTCAGTGATGATGTTCTGTCTGTGCTATGGCACACAGAAGCTACTGAGCACTTGAAGGGTGGCAATTGTGTCTGGGGAAATGAGTTTTTAATTTGATTTAATGTGTACTCATTGAAACTGAAATGACTGTGGCTAGTGGCTACAATATTCACTGTGTAGTCCTAAGAAGTAATTAACTAGACCTGGTGGCAGGAGATAGGTTAAAAGTTATACATGTATCTCTGCTTTCACTGTCTTCTCACTGCATGCCATGAGAATATTTCATGTTTTACCTCAATGTAGTAACATATGGACAGTCAACATACCTGCTTCTTAGGGCCACTGTGGCCAGTAAGAGATGATGCATGCCCGACACTGACATGGTGATTCTTATAATACATATTCTGCATATGAAACATCATTTAAAATTATTTCCTTCAGACATATGACATGGATACTTTGACAAGGAAGTTAATAAAATTCAGAACCTAAAGTTGAATTTCCCTTTCTGGTCTCTTTTACAGGAACAGCATCAGCTACAGAAGGACTGGAGCAGAAAATCCTTCAAAGTGAATTTTGTAACTCAAGAACTGCAGCTTCCAGTTAATATTAACTCCCAAGGTGAGTGTTCACTCCCTCTCAATACTCTCAATCTCAACATTCTTCTTTTCATTTCATTTTGTATCTTATTAAGTGTGTAAGAATGTAGAAGTTTGTCATAGAACACTTAATTGATCAAATTTCCTCTGGTTTTAACTCTATGTCCCTTGTTAGATATTTGTAGAAACCAAAGAATGTCTGTGGAGAAAACTTCAAATATCCAGTTCCCTCAAATACATCCACCTTTGTAGGTCACTTTGGAAAAAACACTAGTGTTTGTATGTTCTAATTAACACCATCAGTCCTTCTCATACAAGGAGATAGAGTGATCATGAAGGACATACATCATTGTGTCCATGGGGACTGCCTTAGAATAGTGTGACCAGTCTTTCATTTGATGCTTTGAATTATGTACCTTATAATTAAATTACATAAAGCTCGACTTTGGAAGCAGAACAGGAATTAAAAAACGTTGAAATTATGCTGGATTGTTACTGAATGCCATTGGAAGAAGTGTTTTTAGCATCCGTGCTAATGGAAATTAAATTCACAATCAGTGATATGTCAACCCAATCTAATAAGAAACAGATTTTGACTTTTCTGCTTCCCTTTTTCTCTTTGTCTCTATATGCTCTCAAAATAAGTGGAAAAGGATGTTGAGCTTTTTCTCCACCTTTCCTCCAATGTTAAGGCTGACTTCTTCATTCCGCATCTTTCCCACACTACAGAGTGTGTACTGGCTTCCCTGGTTGTGCCTGTCCCCTTCAAGAATTCTGGGAGCATATGAGTCCCAGCTTCTGCATGAAGCTGAGTACTCCAGAGCCCAGGTATGCATTCATTAAGTCTGAACTCATCAGCAAGTGTGTCAGAGTATAATGAGCTATTTTTAAAAAAGAAACATGTCATGTCTGGCTGAACATGCTGTTCTTCTGCAGAAGATAATTCATACTTTGTTTTCTTTCTCTTGGTAAACTATAGTACTCTACCTTTGACTACTTTCTTTTTCTTTAATGGGAATGTGGGAATTCATACCATTCTCTCTCTTCCTAATGATTCTCTCAGATAATGATAAAATATGATCTCACTATAAATTAATTAAAGATTTTCATTGAACATCAATCCTGAGAAATTTTAACAAATTGCCACAATTGTTTCTGTTTTAACCTGTGAAACACAAGTCTTCTGAATCATGATTCCTAATATTTTCCTGGGAATGAGACCACATTAAACTCTTAATGAGTTCTGTAAGCTTACAGGCATTATTTTATTTTTATGTCCAATGCCAGTATAGCACAAAGTACTTTTGCAGTAATTTTCCTTTGGAATTCTATTTTTTATCTCTGAGGTTAGGCTTTGAGGTTCAAGGGAGGACAGTAACTGTTATATCCATCACATGGAATCAGATTCTTTTTCTTTTGGTTCTTTGCATACTAAAACTGAAAGAAAATCTACACTGAAATAACACTCAGAATCTAAACTCTTCTAAACCATACAGGCATTTAAATGTAGAATTTGTCAGAAATTTTACTGTTCCAAGAATGTTTTTCATTTTCCTTCTATTAGATGTTTAGTTATCAGTCAGAAAGTGGTAGCTTTTCATCAAGCAATATAAATCAACTTCTTTTATTATCAAAATCATTAAAATACAAAGTGAAAAGGAAGCCTTTGTGGGATAAGTATGATTCTTTTTACCCTTTTCAACACAATTGAGACCATCCTATCTCCCTGAGGCTGTCTCTATGGGATATTTATATATGTATCATTTTGACTCTATTAATATACTGTATTGATCTACAATTCATCTAATCGGTGAGAGGCTATTAATGGATTCCATTAGACCATTTTCTAATTTCCACATGTTCTAAGGACAATAAATCTTTATCTACTTATAAGGAGAAGACAGTTTCAACAAAACCAACCGAAAACAGGACAGAAGAAAATTCTTAGGGAAATTCATTAACACAAATAAGGTCCATTCAAATATTCCTAAAATTTCTCCTTAAAGATATCAATTCCATTCTTTTACCTCAAGTATACTATGAAAGCAAAGTTATAGATACAAATATTTGCAAACTCTTCCCTGTGACATTTAAGAGTTGTAAGTTAAGGAAGATTTGGATTCCTTTTGGATCCCAAACTCCACTGACTTCTCTTACTGGTGATTGTCATATTGAGTTCAAGAAGTGCTTTTGAAAGAGACGGCTGCACAGGTAAAAGAAAGAAGCCTGCTTATCAGGGTCATTGCAAGCAAAAGAAAACATGTCTGTTCAGTGGGCTACTTTATCAAGTTGAGTGACTGAGGGGACAGTGGCAGGAGATGTAGAGAGTGCTTCTGTCACCTTGAGAGTGTGCTCTCAGCTGTTTATCTCACACCTATCACAGCAATAGGAAACCTTGGGCCAGGGGATTTAGCTCAGTGGCACCACGCCTACCCTGCAAGCACAAGGGTGTGAGTTTGATCCCCCATACCACAAACAAAAACAAAAACAATAAGAAACCAGACATAATCCAAGAGAACCCAGAGCAGAGCTGATGGAATTTTGGGAAGAACAGTGTATAATCCATCAATGCTAAATCAAATCACTAAGAGTCTGCGAGATGAAAGTATTAGCCTTAGAAAGTTGGAAGGAGCTTGAGAAACACCCTGAACTCTCCAGGGCAGGAACCCAATGCCCAGGGATGAGAAGAACTTAGTGACATTTCAAAGCTATTGGGTGTAACAAAGCAGGAATACACTGAAATTTCCGTCACCCACTCCCACGCTCTTTCTAATCCTTGCCAATACTTTCACCTTAGTAACCATCATTTTTAGAACCACACATCTTTGTTTGGCTTCAGTGAATCCTGAGTTCCTGCCATG
The DNA here is from genome assembly GCA_004025085.1 of Thryonomys swinderianus. Taxonomy (NCBI): domain Eukaryota; kingdom Metazoa; phylum Chordata; class Mammalia; order Rodentia; family Thryonomyidae; genus Thryonomys; species Thryonomys swinderianus. The sequence continues at coordinate 26,271 of PVIC010004604.1, forward strand.
TGTAAAACACTACACTCTGCTCAGAGTTCTGGAAGGTGTAAAGACAAACAAGCGCTTGGCCTTGGAAGGAGTATGTGTATATGTGTACACACACACACACACACACACACACACTCACACACACACTTCTTGCTTCTATACGTTTACAACACATGTAACACCTGAGGCTCCATATGGCCCCTTCTGTGTGGTGCAACAATCAAAGAAACAGCAGTTTTACTGGCTCTGAAGAAAACTCTCTCTCGGATATTCCTCAAAGGGGCTTTAGGCAGCATGCATCTGTGTTAGGCATCTCTCCTCTTCCTCCTAGTCCCCACATATAGCCGGTTCAGCTCTCGTGCACTCTCCATTTCCTCACTGTCTTCCTTACTGTATCCACTTTTTGCAGTTGTTTTTGTATCTGAAATTGAACTCAGGGCCTTGCACTTGCAAGGCAGGTGCCAGAACCACTGAGTATGTTAACATATGATAATAAAATGGTCTTGGAAGCAACAGTATCTGGAGGAAGATGAAAATGAGCCTTTCTGTGTTCCTCAGCTCTTCCTAGAATCTTGTTATATGCACCTTTCTACTTGTTATAAACAAGTCGGTAAGAGGCACTAAAAAGTCTTTGAAAGTTTGATTTAGTTAACTCTTCTGTGCACCACGGTTGAAGAAGCTGTCACGGACCAGAATCTCTCACCGTGGCTTTGACTAACAGCAGGACTACAGGTGGCATGGGTTTATGACAGAGATTTGTTTGTTCCTCATACTTTCCTCCTTACAGCTTTGTGATTGTGGGACCGGAGTGGAGGGCTGGCGGTTGCAAGGACTTCTATTTGAGTCCCAGTTTACACAAAACTTCCTATTACATAAAAAAAAAAAAAATCTTTTATGTCGATGCGCTTGTTTGGATAAGAGCTGTAATTCTAAATTCTAAACGCCGTCTTTTGCATGTGCAGTCAGGAAGCCTGGTGATTCTGGAGGACAAAAATCACAAGGTGAGGCGCATACAGCTCACGAAGAGGTGACCACAGCCCTCTTCACCTCCCATGAGGTCTCAATCATGATTTATCTTCTGTGCAGCTCATCCCCCATTCCTTGCCAACAAAATAAATCGTATGTGTCTGTGGACTGCAGACTTTGAGCATAAAGCAACAATTCTCTCCCTTTCAAGATCCAGGGACCCTAACATATAAACTAAGGGAAATTTAGCATCTAATTTGCTGTCACATGCTGTAAGTGGTGTGCATTTTAGCTCATTTGTTCTGGGGGGGAGAGTACTGAGGATTGAACCCAGCTCTTTTCACTGATATTATCCGTAGTCCTTTTTCATGTAATTCTGTGGGATCTTGCTAAGTCACTAAATCACACAGGCTGGGCTCAGCCTTCCTTGCCTCTGCCTCCGAGTGCTGGGGTTATGAGTACACAACTACACTGAGCTTTCTGTCTGTGGACATACCAGATCGGCAACTTGCCTAAGATTTTCTTTCCACTCTGTTCTGCCAACTGTATTTGCTCATTTTTCAAACCATCTTAAAAGTTGTCTTGGCACCATTTTGTACCGTGTTCTGTCTTTGTGATCTCTTTACATGTACTGTTCTGTTTTCTTCTGGCAGTATTTTCAAGCTGAACTTCTTCACATCTCTGCCATGATTAATCTGCCACTGCCCTTTTGTCACAGGCAGTCACATGTTGCCTGCTAGGACTTCGCAAAAGGATGCAAAGCTCTCTCCATTGACTTACGATGCATCTACTTGCTCTGTGAACACTAATCAATGGGGGATGTTGTATAATTTCTTTTTTCTTTAGACCTCATAGTCTTCAATAATAGTGAGTTGTGTTACTGAGTGCCTCCAAAACTAACACACCTTTGTGGGTTTTCTGTTGCTAATATTACAGGCCAGCTTCTAAAGAGATGCCCATGGTCTGGATCCAAAATCAAGGGGATCCAGTATCTCCATGGGAATCACAGGGTGAAAAGCAAACACATAAGAGAAACCCAGATGAAGTAACTATTTTACAAGACCCACTCTCAATCTATTGATCCATTAATCCCATGAGTGAATTAGTCCACTCATTATAGCAGAGTCATAGTGAGCTCTTAAAGAGCCTATCTCCAACTACATTTAATCTTTCATAATGAGGATAACTTAAGTGTGAGTTCCAGAGAGGAAAAATATATTCAAAACATAAGTGTATGCTATAAAGTTTGCTGAGAAAGTAAAGCTGCCTACCAAGACTATTCCAGATACAGGAAACTTAATGCATTAGGCATTATTCTTCAGTTATGGGACTTATTTTAAGCATTCATATTGCATATAATAACTCATCCAGTCTCATCAATATGAAGGCAAATATTATTATCATTGTATAGCTGTAGAAACTGAGGCACAAAGAAATTATGTAACTGCTTGATGTTTAAGAGATAAGGACCAAAAGGGATCAAATATTGTGTTTTTCAGAATTCATAATCTTTATTGTCTGCTACTAGATGCTGAGTATTCACACAAAACACAAGTATAATACAATCAATAAAAATGAATAAAAAGAAAAAATTAGTTACAGTATTCTTTAAAAATGGAAATAGAAGGGCCAAGGATTTAGTTCTGTGGCACTGTGCCTGCCTGACAGGCGCAAGGTCCTGCATTTGATTCCTGGTACTGAAGAAAAAAAAAAGACAATGAAAAAAATAAAGAATCAAGATATATTTCATACAGGTAGAAATTCCATATGATGAATGTTATCATGTATGTCTAATATTTGCCAATAAAATTAATTTATAAAAGATAAAACAAATATTTTATAATAAAAATTACCTTAATCATGTTAATTATTTCTATAATTGTAAAGATCATAAAGTAGCACACTGAAGAGTAATTTCAGACAATGCACATTTTTAGGGTACACAAGTGTTAATGTTTTCAAAATCAGAACGTGTACTAGCCATTTAATAGATTTAAAAAGAAATATGCTTTCTATAAGGAGTGCAGAAGTCCTCAGTACATTTGTCTCTCAAATTATGTTTCTCCCACTTTAATTCCTCTATCCACAGGGCTAGGAAACTGAATTTATTTTACAAATTTACATAGAAACAACAAAGTCTTATAGAGACTTAGTTTGTTGAACTATAAATTTCATTTCAAGTGATATTCAACTCTACATAGCCCATCTTAGTATTTAATTGTGGCATCACTTGTTTAAATCTGAATCAAATCCCTCCTGGAAATTGACCCAACCTGGAACCTTGATGTTATATAATTATGTAATCATGATTTTAAAATTTCCACAATTTGTAAATGAGAGGTGGGACTCCCAGTGGTGTGTTAGTACTTTGGAAGAATACATTGTGTGTGTGTGTGTGTGTGTGTAACATTATCAGCCTTATTTTCTAATGAACAAAGTGTTCATGTTCTTAGGGCCATTCTCTAATTATATCCAGTCTTTTAATTTTAGTATTTCAAGATAACTTGTTCAGATATATTTTTAAAATGTATGATGTCGCCAGACGTGGTGGCTTACACCTGTAATCCCGGCACTTGGGAGGCAGAGACAGGAGGATTGCTGAGTTCAAGGCTTGCCTGGGCTCCATAGTGAGCTCAGGGCCAGCCTGAACTACAAAGCGAGACCCTGTCTCAAAACAAACAAACAAACAAAAAATGTATGATGTCATCAATTGTGAGATGCATCATGATTTTATGGCAAAAGAAGTGTTGCACAAAAATTCTTAGACATGCCATCAGTTACCACTCACATACTCATATCTCTCGAAGAATCTACAGTTTAGAATTATCAAAAGCAATATTTTTTCTTATTAGTGATTCTCCTAAGTGAAAGGAAATTCCAAACCATACTACTTTTATTTGGTGGATGAAGCTTAGTTTAACTCATTTTAATGAAGAAGGAAAGTTGGAGGTATCAAGATGTAACAAGCAATTTATTTAATGTAGATGAAACTTGCGATAACAAAGAAAGAGGAGAAATGTAAATTACTGTCCAAACTTTCAGTATATTTAGTACATTATTTTTACTTTGGATAAATGTGTTTTGTACTGTTCAAAAATGCAGTGATGTGGATCTGGAAATCTTTAGAATTATGAAGCATTACTAATTACAATAAAATGTTACACAGTCTTAACATCAAAAAAAAAAAAGAAAACCAAAGCTATAACTCTCTTGAAAGCTATATTTCTATTCCATGGATAGGCTAGTTAACTATTTTAAACTATTTATTTCTATACCTGACATGACAATTTTATCCTATTTACTCTATTTAATAGCTGTTGCCTCTCTAAAAACATACTTATAAATATACTCCACTTCTTAGTACATAAATTATCTTGTGGGAGAAAATTAGGAACTTCCAAAGCAACATAAACTTTTGAGGTTACTAAAGTACCTTTAGGTAAATTATTGCCCATAACCCTAAATGCTACCTAGTAGCCATGAACAGTTTAGTGCACCTTTCAGAGTTTCTAATTTACTCCCTGGGAGTAAAAGACGAGTGGACAGGCCGTAATGATGAATTACATAGGGAGGTACATTTTCCCAAGTAATTTCGGCACAGTGTTGTCTGAGCAAAATGAACGCCTTCCATTTATTTCAAACATGTGAAGGCAAAGGTCTGAAAATAGTTTCAGAAGTCTGAAATGAAACAATTTCATCTGCTTAAATACAGAAAAAGGACAAGCAAATTCAGTTTCTAAATTGTGATTCTTAGAGACAAAACAGACCAAGACAACTGGATCAGAAGTATCCTATGTACGCTTAAGAAAGAACTGAACAAGTAAAACGCAAAATGAAAATCTCCTCTGAAAGACAAGCACCTTCTGTTATCCTTGGGTGTTCCAGGAAGATCTTTCTTGTAAGAATGTAACCTGCCCAACCTGGTAGAGTCTGTGCTGTCTTCCAGGATCACCACTCAAGGTGGTATGTCTCCAGGCCATGCTGCTCCTGCATGTGTTTACTGGATAATATCTATTGTAAAGAAAGTATAAAATATTTTGCCATTTGACAACTTTTCTTTTGTTAGCCTCCATGATCTCAGAGAGATTGCATAACTGTCTGGTATCCTACTTATTATTGGTTTTCCTTTGGGGAATGAGGAAAGAATCTGGAGTCATTTCTAAATCCCAGGACCCTGAACTCATATGATCTCTATTTCCAAACAGCCTTAAGCAATTAGTGTGTAGAAGCACAATGACTTTTTCTTATCACACATTTGCTTTCACTGGTGGTTGTATATTTATTTCATTTAGCATTATATTTGAGACTAATAAAACTAAGTGAAATGCTATTTAATTACAAGGCCACTGAGAGAAGATTCCATGACAAAGATCATATTAGTGTCTATGAAATGCTCAGCTTTCTCTTCCAGTGTTGTCCCAACCTGCAGGAGGTTATGTGTCCCCATCTGTTGGATGTAGGGATGGTCACGCAAGGGTGACATGTCAATAGTTCAGTACAGAAGCTTTCAGATTAGTACCTGTCTCACCACTTCTCTTCTCTTTCTATCAGAAAACTATCAGTATCCCATCGGCTCCTCAGTAGAGCTCAGTCTGGTTGTGAGGTTGATGATGGAATAGAGCCGTCACTGACACATAAGAGTTCTGTGGCCTGAATGAGGCACTGATGTGACATGACTGAATCCTTCCATAATCAGTGAAATTTTAGGTCCTTGCTAAAAAAAATAAGCTACCTTTACTGGCAAGAATGCCCAAAGCTTGGCACTTAGAAAACAAATCTAAGTTGAAATTATAAACTTGCTTTCACATATCAAAATGCCATGAGAAGTAAAGGAAAACTAATTACTGTAGAAATCTCACTGGCATATTGTGACACAATTAAAATGACCTATTCATAATGAAGATGGAAAATATGGGGAATATTGAATTGTTTATGAGTGATTAGAATTATACATGTAGTGATTAGAATTATACATATAGAATTATACATGTACTTTGCAACCACAAAAAGTATCTGTTTACCCATACATATTAAAGCTGAAATAGATCATAAGAGCTGAGTTAGGGATGTGAGATTATTGAAACATTTAGGAATTATTTTTCAAGATGTTAGTTTTATAATAAAAAGACAAAAGCATGAAAATAAAACAACATATAAAATGAGGCACTGATGTGCCTCAACATATAAAAATATTAAAAATTTAAATTTATATATATAAAATATAAAAATATTTATATATAAAATGTTTATAAAATATAAAAATATTTTATTTTAGAATTTTAAATATAAAATATAAAAATTCTCAAGATTAGTAATTGTGCATGATGATGTGTTTAATTCCTGAAGTTGCTTTCTTAGTTGTACTTATTAACAATTGAGTTATCGACTGCATCTCATTTCTTCTAAGCATATTATACCCAGTTCTCCCCTCTGAAATACAGAGGAGTGAAGTAAGGTGTGTGGAATGGTTTAAAGAAATAAGATAAGCTGAGATCTTATCATGATTCCTTTAGGAATACATAAGGTAATAAAACTCTACAGAGCTATTTTTATTGGCAAATATTCAAATACCAGCTTTTTGCTTAAAGCTCTGCCATTGAAAGTTGGCAAGGCCGGCTTCTGTGCAGAGTCTTTAAACAAAGGGGCCAAACTGACCGAGGAAACTGCTGAGCTGTATCCACATTTCAGCGGGAAGGTGTTGGCAACAAAGGTCTTAACTGGGCTCCCAAAACACAAAAGCCCAGTACTAACCAGCCACTTTTGTAGCCCGGAGAGCTGAGAAGTAGGCAGGACGGTGCAGTTATTCTGTCCTTTCTCTAAGGCAGACGGTGAGGACTCTACCTAGTGTTTTCACGATAACCCCACATTGGTTTCAGAGCACTTCCCTGACACACTAGGCGATTCCTATCAGTCATGTGAAACGAAATTGTTTGACATTCTACTCTTTACCCACTGTTGCTGTTGTTGTTTTGTTGTTAGATGATGAACTTGAGGCTCGTAGAGAGAGGTGGGAAATGGATTGTAAGCCTTTTCTATTTCCAAGGCACCATGATCCTTATAAAAGTTTTATGTGCCCTTTTTCTTAATTGAACAATTTTATTAAATTTCTACAAAAACTAAACCTGGTTTTAATGGATCAGCCAGTTTTGAGACCATTTAGCCACCTTCATTAGACTCACATTTTCCTGTTTTGTTCAGAATGACCTTTCAATCCCCACCTCTACCCTGCAGTAATTTTCTGTGTATTATCTAGCACTGCCCTTGACCTGCTGGTAGAGGTGATAGAGGGGAGCAAGTAACCCCCCAAAAAGAGAAGTATTACAACACCCAACCTGCTAGACACCCAAAACAACAAAGGTTAAGACTAGGAAGTGTATTGGGAAAGAAAGTTTCCACCTAACAGAGACAGAAGGGAACCAAAAATGAGTGACCACTTACCTCACTTCCCAGGGGTTTTTATAGAACAAAGCCACGGGGTGAGGCTCAGGTTCAAAGTGGGACAAAACTATAGTCAACCAATAAGGTTACAGTCAGTCTGGTCACTGAGGTAATGTTGATTAAATGGGGATCCAATGGGAAAGCAAGTCACATAGCAAGGAATTTTAGTCAGGATCTTTCCTGGGAAGGGTAGGTAAGAGCTTGCCCTTCCCCTCAGGTGATGGGAACCTACTCAGAATATCAACCCCTGGTCATTCCTTTTTAACAGATGACAAAACTGTTTCTCCCAGAAGGCAGTGTGCACAACCTCGGAGTCCTCTCCAGCTAGAGGGTGCAACTGCAGTGCCATTCTCCTGATTCCTGCGCTTTGATGTTATTCTTTCTCTGAAGAAATTAACAGGCAATGTTAAAAGAATCTTTCTTGGGTCAGTGATGGCCGCTCATCTCCCTGGGAACCAAAAAAACAGACTCATAAATAAAAAAACTATGCATAGCACCACCTGGCACCTAAATATTAATAGTATGTACATGAAGCACTTTCACATAGTTGTGTTAGAAGCATTAAATAAGTGTCAGGACTTGAAAAATTACCACTTTTGGCTACTTCTGGCTCCTAAATTTTACAGCCTGGCTATTAGAGTACTGATTTTTTTTTTTTAATATTCCTCTGTCCTAAGTTTCTTCTCCCCAGGAAAACTAGTATTTCTCTAGAAAATAAAGCAACCTGAAGTCTAAAATTCACAAACTTCCCTCCTGCTTAGGAAATTTCAACAATTTTTTTTTTTTTTTTTGAGACAGAGTCTCGCTTTTGTAGTTCAGGCTGGCTCTGAGCTCACTATGTAGCCCAGGCAAGCCTTGAACTCAGCAATCCTCCTGCCTCTGCCTCCCGAGGGCTGGGATGACAAACGTGAGCCACCACACCTGGCACTGTGGTATGTGGTGTTGATGGCTGGTGGGCGTGAGTCGCCACACCCAGTATTGTATGTGGTTACTGGGGATTGAACTCAGGACCTTGCGCTTGCGAGGCAGGCGCCTGAACCACTGAGCTAACCCTCCAGCCCTTCAATGATAATTTTTAAAACAATTTCTATTCTCTTCTCCAACTCAAAATTTGTAATTTCTTAGCAATGTAGCCAACTCAGGGAAATTCTCCAAGGTAGAGGGCAGAGCCAGAAACCTTTAGTGGGATGGAAGACTAGGCTTTTACCATCAATTCAAAGATTCAACTTATCTGTTCCTTTTTCCAGTTTCTTCTGAGAAAGTGAATTTCTCAAGAGGGACGCTTTCCCAAGTACAAAAGCTTTTCAGCTTCTCTCCTTCTGGATAAATCATATTGCGAATTACCTCTGTTGAATTTCTTTACATTTGTTTTCTATTTAGTTTTGTTTCATTGCCTCTAGGTCTCATGCATCCCTGCTGCATAGTAAATTCTTATCTGTTTTCAAAATAAATACTCAACAGAAGAAAGAAATATTAAGGGGAAGGGCAGAGTGGAAACAATCCAGCTAATCTTGACTGTATATTTAAGGTTTAGTTGAGAGCTAAATCTTTCATCGCGTCTCTACTCCCACATCAATATATCATCTGACTTCTGTAAAAACAAAGACAAACAGATACACATTTTTTGTTGATTTTAATCAACATGCAGAAATGTCACCTGCATTTCCCTGGACTTCAACCAATTTCTAGAATTCTAGCTCTGTTTCGAGACTAGTCTGCTGCTTTGTCAATACAATTTCTGCTAAATTGACTTTATAACATGCAACATTATTTCCTAGTTTTTCAAAGGGAGCCATTGAGGGAAGAGTTCTCTGGAATATGACAAAATTAGTACAGCAGGAACCTTCTGAGATCAGTACTCTCCATCATAGGGAAGTCATGCTGGCTAACTATACAGCTAACCTATGGTTTCTGTGGCAGTTTTAGGGGTCTTATTGTGTCAGTGGGCTGATCAGCAGAATGTTGTAATTATCCATATTCTTATAGGAGATAGATTGTCTTCAGTGTCATTTTAGGACAAGCAAACAATGTCTGCTCCTGACAAATAGGAAAAATTGCATGTGCACTTAGTTGTAGTGTCTTTTGCTTTTTAAATAACATTTCCCAACAATTATTTATTACTACAATCTATATTTTTTGAGAAAGAAGAAAGTAAAAGTCAGTCTGAATCTGACTACTAAAACATAACTATTGTTAACATTTTAAATTGTTTCCTTCTAACATTTTTCCTGCACATACAGTTAGGTAACAGTACTCAGATAAGGTTTCTGTACTGCACATAAGGTTTGTTTCACCCTTTCTCACTTGTATGATAATAGTTGTTTCCCCAGACTTAAGAGAATGAATGTCTTCAAAGAGAACAGAGTTGTTAGTGTTTGAGAGAGGCCATGGTGAAGCTGCTAGAATAATGCAAATAACACTTCTAAACTCTGATAGTGAATCTAGGATGTAATTCTCTCATAACTCATTAAAGTATATATTGTTAACTTATATATTTCTATGTTTTGGCTGCTGTCCTTCAATGAATTGTTTACTTTCTCCAAAATGACAAGTTAATTGAAAAATGATTTACAGTGACTACATGACATTCCATTAGTTACTTCTAGCATGATTAGGCTATTTTCCCATTGTAGTTTATCATTTTTACTATAACAAATACTATTGCCATAGATATATTACATATTCATCTAATTTACACTGATGAGGAGTAGAGATCTAGAAGTATAGACCTTTTCCTGAGAAGAAATACCTTTGTAATGTTAGAGGGATAGTAATGCAAATAAACTTTTGGCAATTCATGTACTGATGGGATGAATGGGCAGAGTGCTCCAGTTGGAAAGTGCGACTATTAAATTGCAAGTTGACTTTACATGGAACTTGACATAGGTGATAGGTCCTCATCACAACAACATTATCATCTGCTCAACCGGTTAGGCAGTGTTGAACAGCAAGCACAGGGCAGGACTTTTCTGGACACAGAGATGAAAACAGTGTAGCTTTCTTCTTGTTGAGAAATAATACTTGGACTGAGAGGATTAAGGCCAGTCAGGCAAATCAAAGGCTACTGGTGAGGAGCTGCCCTTTGTCTGTTGAGTGCCTTATACTCTACCCATGTAGATACTAGTAGTGATTGTTTTTATGTCTTCAGATTTTATTAGGTAAAGTAAACTTGCCTAAAATTCATATCTGCTGTTTGAATTAATTGACTTTGCACCCAAAATGCTTGGAGAAGGCAACCCAAAAGGTCTGGTTTGGGTACAAGCATGCATTTTCTTTCATTAATTTCCACCCCACAGGAGTTGGTGACACCTACAGCCATCCTCACCGTCGTTTCTTTGTGCTCAGTTCTTATTTACTTCTTCTGCTAACAGTCACAGCAGCTTGTTAGCAGCAAAATTACATCATATATTTACTCCTAAAAATTGGCAGTGAATGTAGGAACCCGTGGGAGGTTGAGATGGGGCATGGGCCTAGACATATAATTTTAGTAAATAAAAAATTTTTAAAAATCCAAAGCTGCAATTCTGGGAGCACATTTCATTTTTCTGAGTTCCATATAAAATGGCTCCAAAATTGTATTTCATTTGCTAAAGTAAAGTAATAAATAAATAGAAAGGGGTCTTAGAAGAGTTAAGTAAAATTCTATAAAAATACCCATCAATTACCACAGATTTGTTTTTAGGGGATTATGGTTAAATAATTGCAGCCCACCAACTACAGAGATAAGTTAGTATTTGTCCTTCAACATGAACTGTTCTAAGCTCACATCACCTTTGTGTTTCAATAAAATTCTTGGATCTTGCAGCCATCTGAAGAATTTCTCTGGAAATGTGAAATCAAGACTGGAAATATGAGGCAATGTTATTACTGCAATCAGGAATGAGAGTCTTTTGTAAGTTTATATCCAAAAAGTAACATTCAAATGAACTTTATTGCTCCAAACACAATGCCTTGCTCTTAATAAGTAATTAATAAATATTGCACTAGCAAATAAGGACAAAGTAAATATTTCCTAGAATAACCTGGACTTTAAAATCTGAAGGACATGGGTTAAAGTTCCAATACCGAAACTTACTACCTAAAAGTGGCCTTGGGCAAGGTACGTAAACTTTGATCCTCAGATTTCTCATTTGAAAATGAGGAAAATGATTTGTAAGTCACTGCAAAATGCAATTAACATAACAACAGGCAGAGAAGAGTTATATGTAGTTATGACTTTTTTACTTAGATGTAATGTAAAAGACTGGGAACTATGAAAATATGAGAGATATATTTTTAAAAGCACAAGCAGACCATTTTTTTGGTATCCTCAACATAAATGTCAATAAGCAGATTTGGCAGGTTGTGAATAAGAGGTGAAATTAGGAAAATACCGCAAATATACCTGCTCTCCAGAAGCCTTTGTTGAACAGTTATTTCTCACAATAACTCCATTTTGAAGGCTAAGCAGTGAGGCCTCGATCTTGGTAGGAGATGTACTTCATGAGTTCTGGGACAGTAGGTGAGTAAGGACTTAAACCACAACTGCCCTCAGAACCTGAATGTTCCCGTCTTACCCACCTTCTCAGAAAGTTCCTTTGCAGTAAGCACAGAGGCGAGCGGTTTTCTGAACCTTCTGCTCCAGACAAATTATCTGGATTCAAAGAGTGCTTTCCCTTGTCTCTGGAGTCTAAGGTGGAAGTGAGGTAGAGTAGGAAAATAACCACCTTCTCCTCTGCTCGGGGAATTCAGACTCGTTCCCGCCGTCCTCTCACCTCTGGGTCAGCACTGCTCAAGAGTGGCCTCCAGGTGTCTCTCTGCCGTTGACCTTCAGTTTCCAGGACCAGTGCCCTCTTGTTTTGTGCTGCTTTGCTGTCTGTTCCCAGGACATCTTCGCTCTTCTCTTCCCTGAACCCCCATGTAAAGTCAGCCTTAACACGGACCGTCATGCAAAGAAATAAGAGTGCTAGCTCCTGGATGGCTTTATTGCAGAAGGTATTTCTTTCAGAGAGGTTGGGAATGAGCAGCATCTGAGCTATGGAACGTAGAAGGAAGAAAAGTCCCCTGACCGTGTCTGTTTTAACAAGGGCACAGAGGGGTGCGTGCATGTGGGAGCATGAGCATGTTTGCTTCTGTTACACACTCACCCACAAACTATCAAGCCCAGTCTCAGATGACTTTAATTTCTGGAGTTACTTACGCACAAGCCTTTTGTGGTTAGGTTAAGTCCTTCATAGCACACTTTCTTTGCCCACTAGTATCAGTTAAATGCTGCATCATTTTGCTCACCGTGTGCCTAAGCACGGTATCTTCGTGGCCACCGCAACTCCTCTTACACACACTCTAAGGCAGGTACTACATCTGCATCTTTCAGAGAAGAGGAATGTCCTAAGGCTGGATGTTCTGCACCATCTCAGTGGCGGTAAGCAGTGGAGAGCCTACTCTAGGCCCCCGAGCCCACCCCTTTGACCTGAGCTCTCAGCCATCCCTCTGCGTCCTCCTCAGCTGTGCCCGACTGGGCTCTGGCGCAAGGACAGAAGCACAACACACTCACCCTGCTGATGCAGGTCTGTGCGTAACTCTGGAGCTCACCCTCAGCAAATTTGCACAACACATTAGGACTCCAGAGCATAAGCTGAACTTTCTGGAAGATCTATGAGCTTCTATTCACTCTGCTCCACTCCGCTCATTCTAAATATGACCCTACACTGACCATGTTGCATCTTGTTTGAAAACCTCTTTTAAAATATAAAATAAATCAGGAAAATCCTCCGGTAAATTCTTTAAAATACTTTTGCGTGTTCATGGAAATTGGGTGACATATGGAGTTTTCAGAAAATAAGGGTATGATAGAAAAGTCTTATATATTTTAATTTTATACCCTAACACAAGGTAGTTATAGGACTAAAAGGCTAAATCCATAAAAAGCATATTAGTAATAAGAACTTCTGGGCCCTCTTGAGTTTTTTCTTTCATTTGAAATCTGTAAATTTTTTTTTATCTTTATTGGTACTTTGTATATAGGGTCATTTTCAGCTTTTCCTCCTTTACTAAAATGCAAACTAAAAATTTTAGTTACAATAGTGAGACAAAAATAGGACATTGTACTTAAAAATTTATGGCTACTTGTAACCAACTCCTGAAATCCTTCAGCTCATTTTTATTAGTCTCATAAAATGTATTTTTAATTACCCTTTAAATTTTGTGTTTCATATTGTTTTTCAAGATGATGCTTTTTCCCTCTCATGTCTTTTAGACACAACTTTTCCTTGACAAAGGCTATAAAAGTATAACCAAGTAGCTAAGTGGTCCTGAATCTCGCAAGAGGACGGTCTCCTTGTTATGAGATCCCTGTCCTGAGCTTATCTAACATCTGTCTCGTCGCCGAGTACTTGTCAGCTTAACTTCAGGGAGACCATGACGTGTTACCCCATGCACAAGTGTGGAAAGAACACCATAATAATAACAATTCTGGGAAGTTAAGGATGAAACAAAATATTTCATTTATAGTAAAATTTTAAAAATTGACTACTACTCTGTTGAAAGTTCGTGTTCATGTCAGCTGATTAAATGAACTTCTGGTATTGCTCAGATTCAATTTTCAAATGTTAGTTTGTCTAAATACACTGCCTCTATGCAATATTAAAAGAATCTGGGAGGCCATGCAGTTGTTTCAAGTGTGCACATATGTTATTTTCCCCAAGATAATATTTCAGATACTCAATTTTTATAAACTGGCACAAAAATATTGCATTTTTGGCACAATATCTGAAACTTTTATAGTACAAATTATGTGTATTGTTAATATTTTCTGAAGTAAACCATGAACAAATTTCTTACGTTCCTGATGACTGATGGCAGCATTTGAGAAATTATCTTTTATACATTTCTAATGAATTTAAAACAGCACATATTTTTAGTTCAATGCGTAAAACAAAGTAAGTTAGCAGATATTGCCAGTCAAGTATATAGTGCAAGTCTATTTTTAAAACAAACTTAGAAAATGCGAGCTGAATGTTTCTCTTCTTCAACTTTCTATCCTAACCTGCCTCCACATAGTAGTGATTCAACACTGTCATTGCTGGTTAGCAGTACTTGGTCTCCTGTGTGTCTTCTCAGCCAGTTTCCCCACTACTCCCATTTATGAATTCTGCTCCCACCCAGCCCGGGTCCTTGCCTGTGCTCCAGGGAGGTCACTGCCTTCCCCTCACTTTCCGATCCTGTGATGCTCTGTCAAAACACCACAGACGTTTTCTTCTCAAGAGGGCTCTGCTGCCAGGCAGAGTGCGCCGCGGATGGGGTGGTCACATCGGGATCTGGGAACATCGGTTCTAAGGTTCTGCTTCTTCGTTTGAAATGAGAAAAATCACTAGGAAATATATAACGGCGATTTTTGCATTTTTAGTTGTTGCTCATTGTGTATGGGGAATTTGTTCCAAGACTCTCTGTGAATACTAAATCCAACAATACAGATTTTGAGATCCACAAGGATACTAAATACAAGTCCCTTATGTAAAATGATGTAGTATTTGTACATTACCTATGCAGTCTTCTCTATCTCTCTCGAGACAGAGTCTCAGTGTGTACTTCAGGCTGGCCTTGAATTCACAGCAATCCTCTGGCCTTACCCTCCCAAGGACTGGGGTTACAGGCATGCGCCACCATGCTCAGTAGTACTCTAATATACTTTAAATCATCACTAGATTACTGATAGTACCTAATGGCATCTAAATGCTATGTAAACAGTTGTTCTATTGTGTAGTTTGCACATAAGTGTTCAGTACCAGGCGTAACTATTATCGGCCTAACTGTGTGACACCATCTTCAATACAGGAGATGTGTGGAGAGCTGTGCTTGGGCAACAGACACAGGAGAAAGACACATCCTGTGAGATGGAGAGGCTTTAGCCGGGTGTGCCAACCAACACTTCTCTGCATGGATTCCTGGGCAAAGCCCAAACATGTGTGTGGAAATTCAAGTTTTGTTTATTAGATTTTTCTGAAAGTCTTTCCTGATTTTCTGAAATTACCTTCAAGCCATGACTAAATAGGCTAGGTAATACTCTGCAAAGTATGATTTCAGTCTTTGGAAGTAGAGGTAGTGGTACACCAGTTAACAGGAGCTCCTCAGGGAAACATGGGCTGCTTTCACTGGTGCAAAATCCCATGTGACAGATTTTAAACTGCCAATAAAAGCACATAGGCTGGGGAAAAGGTACCTAGCACACACTGTCACACACTGTACAATAAAAGATACGTAAGCAACCTCACAAGCATAGACGACGATACAGTATAAGTAACATAACAGTGTTTGAATACTATACTTCATGTTTAATTTTATACTTTTGTTTAATAATGGCTTTTATATAACAGCCCACGAAGTGTCAGAGAATTTAACAAGACACTTCCAGGAGCAGATCTGAGTCAGCTAGAGCTGACACTGGTTACAACACTGTTGTTTTGTTTGTCTGTCTGTTTGGTTTGGTTTTGTACTGGGAATCAAACTCAGGACCTTGTGCTTGCAGGCAGGCACAGCCCCGCTGAGCTACTCAGGCCAATAGCCATGTTTTCTTCCCTAAATCTACTCGCCTGTGAGCAGTGTTTGACTGAGTGGTATATTCCAGTGTTTGCATATTATTAAACCTTAATTACTGATTTCAAATGAACTGTAGTGTATTTTTAAAAGACTGATTGCTTCAGATATTTAAAATATGTATTTATTCAGAAACTATTTATTGAGTGCACACAATTTGCCAGATACTCTGTTAAACCCAGCTAAGAAGAAAACATCATATGGGTTAATTGTGATCACTAAATCTTGAGAAGCAACTGCTCAAGATTAATTCTGTGAGTGTCTTTTAGAACCTCCGCTTATGTTGTAGCTAATTAAGAGAATGACAGAGAAGCAGGGATATACGGTTCCTTTAATTCTGTATTTCACTAACTTCACCAAAGGTGCGGACACAGTGAGCTCTGCTTTCTCTTCTTCCCAGTTCTCTGGTGCTCCTTCTCCGGTGCTCAGCACAGGGAGCCCCACAGGCGGCCGGGTGGCGGGGCTCAGAGGCACTGCCGAGCTCGGGGTGGGAGGGACCGCGAGTCTGGGCGCGCAGGAGGCCACGCACGCGTCAGGGCACGCGGACCTCCGGTTACGGGTGAGGAAGCCCCAGATGACGGTGGTCTGCAGACCTGAAGAGGGAGATGGGACCGTCTCTTTACATCTGTGTTTCAAATAGAAGTTCCTTGAGAGTCTCTACCTGACTTGAACGCAGCAGGAGGCTCGGCAGCGGCTTCGTGGAGGTGGAGGGCGGGTAACCACAGGGTCTGGACCCGCCTCAAGGGCTGAGCTGCAGCCTGAAGTTGGGCGGGTCTAGCAGGAATCAGGTGGAAAGTCAACCCGAACAAGATTCTCTTCATATTATTTTTGTTTCACTTTTATTTTGTATAAATATTTATATTACTAAAGTGAGCCATAATTATTATTTACTTCTTAATGCAAGAATCGTACTGCCACACATGTAGCACACAGGATAAGTATAATATGTCTTTCAGAGCTCCATACTTGAGCTAGAAAGTAGGACCGTAGTCTCTTTACATTAGACAGGGGGCCAGCCTCGTTTTCCAAACAGCCTGTTGAAAGGAAACATGAAATACTTGAGAACAAAAGATGGAAGAAAGGAAGTAAGATGCTTTTTCTCATTTTCCCATCAACTAATGTGTGCTTGTAGGACTCTATCCACCACAACTCAAATTCTACTGAAATAAAACACAAGGGAAAGAAAGTTCAATAAAGAAAACAATCGATCCCCCAAAACATCGTGTTTCCCCAGATTTGCATTTTGATAACACTGAGAAAATTTTAACCGCTTGAGGAATATATTCGCAACAAACCCCTGAGAAAACAAACATAATGTGGCAGAGAAAAACAGAGCTGAGAAAGTACAGCTAAGAGAGCAGTTGTGGGCAGATTGTCCAGTCAGTTGATCACGAGGAGCGTCGGGAGCCCAGCGAGAGGCAGCGGGTGCGGAGCGGGCGCGCCGCAGGCTGGGCCCGGTGCCGGGAGAGTGAAGGGCGCCCGCGCAGTGACGGGGACAGCGCCGGGGCGCCTGCCCCAGCCAGGCCCCAAGTGTGATAAGTATTCTAAAGACTAATGAAAAATAAATTCAATTAAACTCTTTATGCCTTCTTCCTTTCCAAGGGACAAAGTGGACTGTTAACGTGCCCCACAACAGACAGGTACCTGAGAGCTGGGTAGGTTTCTCTACGCATTGAGAAGGCTCAAGCCCGATAATATTCTGTAATTTTTAACTCTGGATAAATGCATGGTTGCTTAGTCCAATATAACGAATAATACAGGGTAATGATGAAAGCAAGGGAGATTTAAAACACTGCAGCAACTGTAAATTTGAGATAGAATTCAACGCCAGGGAAGGAAGAGTGCGCAGCCTTTGGCTCCCTGTCTGCCCTACAAGGCAGTGGGGGAAACGTTGCCCCTTCGACTGACACAAAGAAGAGCAAGCCTGACGATGGCCGTGACCCTGTTCAGAGCCCGGCAGGGGCAGCGAGAGCGCCCTCTCAGGCCCAGCCGGCAGCACTGCCGTCCGAGGCCGGCGGGCAGACGTGTGGCGGGGACTTCGGAAGGTCGACTCTGGGCGCTGCGGCGGCCAGCTTTGGTGTCACGGGCCGCATCACGTGAGCCGGACTATGTTACCTCCGTTGTGTTAATCTCCGGTTTCTTCAAAGTATCAGAAAATAGCGTGGCATTGTGGGATCACTTGCAGGGTGATAGTAAATCTTTTTCTTATAAATGATACAGCTGAGGTATTACATAATTACTTCCTACTTTGAAAAATCATTTGCATATCGAAAACTGTAATGTGCATAATCCTAACTCGTGATAAATTTGACTTGAAGAGAAATTATTCACCAAAAGTTGGAAATCTTTTGAAATTAAAGAGAAGAAAGGCTTGATGAAAGAGGAAATGCAACACATGATCACTAAGCAAGAGCAAGTATCTGCAGAATTTTTCTGCCATTAAAGTGTCCAAATAAAATGCTGGTGGAAGAAAAACCATCTATAAGGTATGATTTCAATTTTTATCTAAGAATCACTTAGCTCCAACTCTGCTGGAATCTACAACATGAGCAGCACAGATGTTTTCCTCTACGATGAGGCCCGACATAATTAGAAGTCCCGCCCCAGGTCGGTCGGGCTGTGCGATGACCTGCTGGCTTGACTCCCACGCCTGCCCCTCACCTGGGCCCCAGGTACCTCTGCCTTTGCTGTTCCGTGTCGCCTGAGGATGGGATTTATGTCACACTCCCAGGCTGTTGCCAAAGTTAAGGGAGATGATATAAATGTAGACCAAACATCCTGGTCATTGGACATAATTCCGCAGATATCAAAGCTATTATTATTCCTTTCTTTTATATTTTCCTGGATTATTTAATTTTCTAAAGGAGTTTGTTCCCTAATAATACTATAGAAAGAAAAACACAAAGGTCTTGTAAAATATATTAGAATTAATTTCATGAGAACTTCTAACCAGTGACTTGGTAGGAAGAAGGGATCGTAAGTGAGCGCTTGTGGGTCACAGCCTTCTAATCTATTTCAGCTGAGCCAGTCATGCGGCAATAAGGTATTTCCCACCACTGTCAGGTGATGCCCAGGTTCTCACCAGAAGTTAAGGTCAAGTAAGTAGATACCAACTTGCATCGTACTGTTCCCCAAGCCATACGTGTTCTAATATCGTCACCTTCCTCCGCGGACCGTTCCTATCCCAAGTGTCCCAGCCTTTCCCAGGGACTGATTGAGGGGATAAAAGAAGAAGAGAGGAAGAAGGGGGAGAGAAGAAAAGACCTAGGAAACCATTGGCAAAGGAGGAAAGTACGCAAAAGAGGCATAATTGAAATTGGAAAAAAGGTCAGAGTGTCCTGGGGTGGGCAGAACAGGGAGGTGGAAATTGCATTAGGCCCTGAGGGATCAATATTAATAATATAGGTTAAAGGGATATGCCCATAAAGGCATTTGACTAAAAAGCCAATAAAGTGGCAGCATTTCCTGCCCTTCAAGTCTCTGAGGATTGTTTTTAATGAGTGGAAAAAATTTTAAATGTTCTACAGTTTTGCCACTGTACTTTCTTGCACTGCCATACTTCCGGTGACGTTTATTATGGCATTAAAATATTCCCCAGGTTTACCCCACTCCTGCCCCGTGACGGAGTTTTAAAGGGGACCAGCCGCGGAGTAACGACAGGGAGCGCAGCCCCGAGGCCTCCACCCACAGACTTGCTCAGCAGCTCACAGTACCCGATGGCTGCAGAATTCCCAACTGGATTCTCTTCCCCGAGTAAATAAGTTCCAGGCCTTTTTTTTCTTTCATTGCATAAAATTCCCTGCTGGGAGGCCCGGTTCAGAGTTACTGTCATCACATTTGTAGCTTTTTGTGCAGCTGGGAAGCGGTTTTAATTGTAAAGTGGAGGCAGTTTAAAACCAAAGGGCATGTGGATTCGACTCAGTAGTAGACAAAGGTTTTCCTCGGTTCTCCCTGACTCGGAGACTCTGATTCTCTGCGCACCGACCCAAAGATCTTGGGTGTGAATTCACTGGGGACGTAGCGGGAGGGAACGGGGGTCTGCCGTTGTCTCTGGAGGAATTCCCGGATTCTTTCGATAAGATTTTAAAATAATAAAGTGCCTAGTGTGTGCTAGGCTTTCAGTTCTTTATTTAAAATAATTATTAGGTGCCTACTTTGCCAAGCAGGCACTGATAGGTGTGGAATGGAACAGACTCTGCTCCCTTCCTGGTCTCCAGCCCAGGGGAAGGCAGGGCACCTAGCACAGGCAGATGCGTCCTCGGTGCCGAAATTCGGGGCTACTACATGGGTGGCGAAGGACGCTTGGAAAGGTCTGGGGCTCTTCAGCAGAACCCAAGCGGATTTCCGCGGGAAGTGCTGACTGAGCTACGGTGCGGAAGGGCCCAGGGTCCCCGCATGACACAGCGAGAAGGGAGGGGCCGTGGGGTCCGGGGCAGAAGTCGCGGAGGAAGGCAGGAGACAGGCTCCTCGGCCTGTGCTGCAATCCGTGCATACATATTCTCAGCCTGCTCCGCCAGTTCTTTAGTATCTTCACTGTACAGAATACGAAAAGAAATCCCAGAAAGTTGAGGAACTGATCCAAGATCAAAGAGGTGAGGTTGGAATCAGCTTCGTCTACTCTGGAAATGGGTTTTCGCCGCGTCCTCCGAGTCACTGACAGTCCTGCCTGGGCCCCGCCTCGGAACAGGCCGCCCCCGCGCGGGTGTTCAGGACGCCCTCGGCTCGGACTTGGGGTCTCCGTCCCCAGACCCTGCTCTGCTACCATCAGTGTCCGCTTCCCCTGAGCAGTTGGAGTCCACGGCTCAGAACACTCTGTCTTTTCAGTCCTCTCTATTGAGAGGGGTCTGGGTGACTGTGGTGACCCCGGCCCAGAGAGGAGACAGCTAGCTAGCCACATTGTTTGACGCGCTCGACGTTCATTCTTGTTCTCTGAGCAGGAGTCGCCACGTTGCTTCTTTCTTACCGCTACCACGTACTATCCTAACGTATATGCATGAGCCGCAGCGAGGTAGAGATACATTATTACTTCCTTTTTATGATTAGGAAATTGAAGATTACCAAGTTGAGGTAACTTGCCTGAGGTTATCCACTTTATAAATGATGAGGTGAGGCTCCAGTCCAGGAGCAGCGTCTGACTCCAACCAAGCTTTGGATTTGCTCTTTCGAAAAACTCAACTTTAGGAAGAAAATTGGTGCTTTAAGAAAATCAGTAAATAGAAAAATCCCTAAAAAGGTTGCAAGCCAGTATGTATTCGAATTCAACAATAATTATATTGTTAAAGAAGGAAGAACTTGTCATAAAAAGATTCCCTGAAGCTTTGACACCAATTACAGATGCTTTAGGAAATCACTGTGATTTCCTAAGTTAAGATATCGACTTTAATATTCAGGATGGTTCTTTGAACAGAAATGGCTCCGACCCAAAGATGAAAGATACATATATTTTCACAATGTGTGCATGTGCCTGCGTGTGGGTGTAGTAGTGGAAAGGGAAAGATAAATTTTTTTTAACTTGGTGCAAAATGGCCGGTGTGTTTTCAGAGTGCCCGTGCCGGCGGAGGCGAGGAGGGAGGAGGTGGCGGGTTGCTGAGGGGGGCGGTCCGGAGTCCCCGCGGGGCAGTCTCGGCCCCGAAGCAGGTTTTCTTTCATGGTGTCTCTCACGAGGCTATCATATCAACCTCGTCAAGTCTCACTTGTGGACATGAGTGGGGTTTGAGAACTTGTCAGTGTGCCGGTACATTTCCCGTTTCTGGCTGGCAACGTGCGGCGTGGAGAGGAGCCGGGCAGGCACGGGGGCGGGGAGGCGCCGGGGCGCGCAGCTTCGCACGACACCAGGTGGGCATCGGCTGCAGCTCCGGGGAGGCCGGGCGAGGGCTTGGGGTGTGTGTTTTTGTGATTCTTTACTTTTATCACCTTAGTGAAAATGGGTGACATCGAGGGCCAGCATTCAAATCAGCGTCTGATTCTGAGCTTATACGCTCAGAATTATGCGAATACGCTCGGTATTTGTCTTCCCTCGCCGAAAAAAAATATACATCTTAGACCTTTTCATCTTTAGAACGCATCAAGAGACAAAGAGCAGCATCTAAACATCGGATATTTCCATTAAGATCTGCCAACTTGCAGAAAGAAAGCTTGACCTTTGCCTCAGGCTGGAGAAAATGTAACCATAAACCCACGCCTACTCTGCATTGGAAAGTTAGCCCCAGCTCTGTATACTCAAGGGTACCAGGTGAAGAAATGGCCTAGATGTTTTTAGATGCAGGAATTGTCACAGAAAATTAACATGATTGTCAACTTTTTTTTTCAGTAATTCAACATTTTTTTTTTTGAGACAGGGTCTCACTTTGTAGTGCAGGCTGGCCCCGAACTCACTATGTAGCCCAGCCTATCCTCCTGCTTCTGCCTCCCGAGGGCTGGGATTATAGGCGTGAGCCAGCATGGTGGGCAATGTGGTATGAGGTAAATAGGATCAAACTCGAGACCTTGAGCTTGCCAGAGAGATGCCAAAACCACTGGACTAATTCCCCACCCCAACATTTTTATTCTTATAAATGAACATCTTTCAGGTATACCAAGAAGCTTGCTTTTTAAAAAAATAATTTAATTTGTTGAGTGTTTATGTAAATAAACACCAGATCTCCTATCCATGACAAACAGTGATTTCCTCTAGTCACCAGTAGAGGGAGGTGTTGGCATTTGGTTCGGTATTATTACTCGACCTGGAAGTTCCCTTTTTAATTAATTCAGTGTTTGAAATCAAACCACCGTTTAAATGTAATGATATTAATATGCAAGGATCGATGTGTAAACGTGCAGATTTTCCATTCCTGTTAAACTTTCTACACAACCGCAGGTTCTGTTTCTTCTGTGGGCCCCTTTTAGAGAGCTTAGAAATACAGGCTGCTATAAATTAAAGCCGCTCAGAATTGAGTTCATGCACTAGGCAATGATTCAACATTTCTGAGGCTGATTGCAAGTCAAGAAAGAAAGCAGCTTCTTCCCCAGCTCTTAAGAAAAAGAGCTGGGGAAGAAAAGAAGAGAGCAAAAACAATGTTTGGCCTCGAGTAATACTTGAAGTTTTGGAAAGAAAAATTATAAATTTGAAGTTTATAATAAATTAAAGTATCTTTCATCTGTGGGAAGCATTCTCTACAGTTAAAGTTTTGGGCCTATTTGGTGCTGTCCTTAAGATAAAATATAGCGCACTGATTTTTTCTTATATTCCTTCTGGCCTGTAGCCATGCGTTTTAAATGATTGATTTCACAGCCTACTATTTAAGAGATATTTTTCCTTTTTGCACCTAGATTTTAGTTAACACAGACCACTAAGTAACAGCTTCCAAGTTTATTTTCTTTATTCGACAGACAGTAATATGCAATATGCAAACTGAGTCCTTACAACCCGCAGACCTGGCAGGGCGCTGGGCGGACCCTTCTGATAGTCAGGACCTCTGCTGAGCGGCCTCCGACAGCCCACTTCGTAGGGAGGGGCGTGTGGCATGGAGTTGGAATCGGTCGTACTGATTCATCTTCCTAAAGTGAACATAAAAAAAAACTATTAAATGTTTAAACCAATGGCATTATAAACTTGATATTTTACCAAACTTAAAATAGAAAGTACTTGAAAGGATAATGAAGAAAACAATTTTCTGTTTGATATGGATTCACAAACAGTTGTGAAACACATCACCCAGTGTCTGCCGATAGTTAGAGGACGATTTCATTAGGTTACAGTGAAAGCGCCACGGGGAGAGGGATAATCGTGACTCACGTAGAGAAGCAGCACTTTCCGATGTCAGAGGATGCCGTGAGATTTGCAAAGTGAATGATACACCCACGTCGTTTTCCGTCTCCTATGCATGGCTTCTTGCGAAGAGAGATCCCCCCTCGAATGTGGACAGCGTTCTCTGCTGTTTCCATGTGCATGGTGTTTATTTTCTCAAACCACATAAGCTCTTTAAGGCTTGGTCTATGTTTTGTGTTGATTTCTGGGTCTTCCAATTGAGATTAATTTTGCTGCTCTTTCTGAGAGACTTGGAAGGACAAGATGCACAACTCTTGGGGGGAGAGCTGGAAGGCAGGGAACACAAGTGCTGTGTTGTACTCCCAGACAGCGGCAACCAAAAGCCCTGCAGCACGACGAGGATAATTTCAGGTGAAATTTTGTTGTATGTGAAGCATTAATTTTAATAGCGACTTATACATAAGCTCTCGTTTGAATAATAATGTAAAATTAAATTTAAATTGTAAATAACGTCCATATACTAGTTGTTTCCTGGCTCAAATTCTTTAGCACATATGGTGCTAGCATAAGCTTGTGCCTGTCTGCCTACTCTGGGTAATTTTGCATGCAAATAGTTTTAGTGCCTATGTTGAGGTGCTAAAACGTGTTTAGTACACTTGAAAATATTTGCATTGCAAAAGGAGAGCGAATCTCCTGAGGAAAATCAAATTGATATTTTGTATTGAAAGACCACTTTGGGCACCGAGTGACATTCTTGTGTGGAGAATTCTGTTTATGGTACAACTAGCATTTTTAATTGACCTTTGACAAAGAAGGTCTGGCTCCGGCTCTGCCGGGTTCGTAAGCCGTTGGACCATCTTCTGGCAGCGCTCGCCACATCAATCAGCAGGGAGACGAGGAGAAGGGAGGAATCTACTTATCTTGGCTGGACGGGAGCTTTCTAAGCCTCAGTTTGGTGGGTTGGTGAGATAAATATGCTAATTATAATTAGAAGTTTCAGCTGGAATGTGCCTAACTAATTAGCTAACTAACTAACCAGCTAACTCAGGCGGGGCCCGGGTGCGGAGGAGCACCGTGGGTGCGGGGTGTGAGGCCCCACACGCTTCCATTCGCCTCATTCCCATCTGCTGCGTTTACGGGAACCAGTTCGTTAAGAGTCTGAACTGAATCCAAATAAAATGCATTTCTGATGCAAGCCCGCTGACGGGTGCCATTCTATGCTGCATTATGTCAAATTAGAGTTTGTTCAGAAAGGAGGTTACAGAGATCTTACGTAAATGCCGCTCGCGCAGAACACGTATCGGAGAAGAGTTCGGCACAATTTCAGCATCCAATTTTTATAACCAAATCAAACCCCTGATTTGGCCCCCATTCTCCAAGACTGACTGAAAAACTCAGAACTGCTGATAAAGTGGTAAATGAAATTCAAGACAGGCTAGCAAGAGTTTTGTGCGACTTTTCTGGTAACCCTCTTTTCCATTTTTCAGGGCCTAATTTACTTCTAATACATCAAGCAGCTCAGGTGGAGTGTATCCTCATAAAATGAAAGTACGTTTGGTGTCACAAGTGACACATATGATTGTGGGTTCACAGCAGAATTCGGATCGCGGGGAGTTCTCTGCCCGCACCCCCCTCCTTTGTGGAGAGACGGTGCCAGATGGAATCCTAATGACTCCCATTGTTGGAGAGTGGCCGCCCGGCTTCCAGCCCGTCACCCTGCAGGAGGAGTTGCCTGGTAAAGATGGTGCTTCTGGCTAAAACTCTGGGTATCATCCAGCTTCTCTCCCAGCGTTTCACCCTTTCCCACCTAATTTTTAATTCTTTCATCCTCGCCCCTTGGCACGGTGTGCAAGGCACAGTATTTCGTGTCAGTGAGTAGCCAGAGACAGGTAGCAGGCGAGAGGGAAAAGGAGCTCGCCACGGAAACAAACCAGTCCGGAGGGGCCGCCTCCCGAGCCACTGAGGCTCCTGCTTGCTGTCTGTTTCCCTTGAAGTGCTGTTGGTGGGGCCCTGGCCCATAAGTCCATCCGCTGAGGGGGGAATAAGGCAATAACTCAACCATAAATCATTCTGGATCTCACACATGAGCAGGAGCTTTTGAAAGATCAATGATGAGCAATGTTTAGACCTGGCCCCAGTAGTTTTCTATGCAAAATAACGTCTTCAGACTGATACATCACTCACTTTGGTGCCCAAGTCATGGGCCTCCTTTCACCCTTTTGTTGGGTGGCAGTTGGGTGTGTGTGTGTGTGTGTGTGTGTGTGTGTGTGTGTGTGCGTGCACCACAGCACGAGCTGTTTGTGTGTGTGCGTGCATGTGTGGTGTGCAGGGGAGGGGCATGCTGTTAGGGGGAAGCCTAACACGCATTTCTGCCATCACAGACGGTGGGCAAACAGCTGTCTCTGCAGCTGAGGCCACTGGCACTGGCTGTGCTGCCCACCGGCTGGTCCCTGGATGGCACCGGCTCCGCGCGGGCAGCAGAGCGCCTGAGCTCCGGGCTGAGCAGGCGGGGACTTTGCCACCAGACACATTAAGCATGTGAAATGGGGTCTCATGAATAATTCATCCTTGGTGTCCTATGAAACAAAGAAATGATATGTTTGCTGGTAGATAACAGTGTTGTGGCATTTGTAAATCTTTCTGAATTTGGAGTTGATCATGTTTCTCATGTTGATGGAGAAATTTTTTCCCCTAAAACAAAAAGTTGGAAGTTTAATGCAGTCATCTTACAGTGAAGGTCTTCCATGAATATTGAGAGGGTTGTACTAATTTGGCTCACAATTTAGGAATCTAAAACAAATCCCGCTCAGTGAAGAGGGTTGATAAAATGGTTTCCCTGCCATGAACTACCGCAAGATACCAAGTTATCGCGATTATTTTATTTTTTCCTTGGAAGGCAACCGACCCATTTTTGCTAATGCACATTTCATTGCTGCAGACGAGAAAACCACAGTGCTTCCAGCATGGCGCCACAGCACCGGGAGGTCCTACACATCGTCTCTGAAATATTAGTACAAAAAATGATACTTTGGTGAATTGAGCCTTAAATTGCTTTAGTGACAGTTAAATACCCACTAATTTAACACCAGTTAAATTGGTAATAAAATGACCCCCAGCCGAGTTTAGCCGCCTTCCTCTCCCTGCACAGTAGCTCAGACCTAATGCCAGGGATCCCTAAAGCCACCGGCGAGAGCCTGTATTTGCCTAATGAGTATTTCTAGAGTGTTACATAAAGTAGCTGGCTACCCAAACTTATCATGATTATTGTTTATAATTAGCATCTGTGCATTCATTTCATTTATTTTTTAATATCCTTGAGAAAAAAAAAGAAAATGGTTTAATAGTTCTTCATTATCTTTGAAATGACAACCTGGCAAAACAAATCATAGTGATGCTTTCTGTCATCCCTCCAATAATTATCTCAAATCTGTCTGCTATTATTCACTCATGCTTCCTCCATACACTGGTACGCATGTGTGCCCATGTGTGTGGTGTGTGTGTGCACACATGCACACACGTGTGCACGCAATATCTCCATTCAGTCTCCTGAGCTTTACAGTTGCCCATGAAATATTGTGTGTTTGTAAAGTCCTCACAATCTGATGTGTTTGGCAGGGCTAGTCAGAAAGACGGCACATTGATTTTACTGAAAGGAAAAAAAGGCACAAACTATTATTGTGCTTGACAGTGATATGCTGGAGTGAAAATGCCCTTCCTTCTGCTTTCAGGTGAAGGAGTTGGCAGGAAGGATGTGAACTGCTGGGTGGCG
Source organism: Thryonomys swinderianus (assembly GCA_004025085.1). Classification (NCBI taxonomy): domain Eukaryota; kingdom Metazoa; phylum Chordata; class Mammalia; order Rodentia; family Thryonomyidae; genus Thryonomys; species Thryonomys swinderianus. The sequence continues at coordinate 53,741 of PVIC010004604.1, forward strand.
AAACTTCCGGCAGAAGAGAAGAGTGAGTACTTGGGTCAGTGCGTCTTTTGTCTTTTGCTGCTGCTCCCATTGTTTGTGAAGCCCTGGTGTTGTGCCTGGTGGGCCCCATCCCACGCAGACAGATCGCGGCTGCTGTGTCTACCTGGACTGTGAATCCAATAACAGTGGGACATAAAGTGCTGCTTAGTTTGTGAAAAGATCATGCATTTCCAGTGGAGATAATAACTAAACAAGGGTTCACAGCGTCCTGGGACCAGCGAAATAATCGTTGGGAGCAGAGGTGACTCAGGTAGAAAGGAGAATAGGAAGGAGACCTTAAAGGAAAGAGGAACGAAAGTCTTGCCCCTGCATCCTTCACCTCCGTCCACCCCCAACTTGCACGCTGTTTGTTCGTGTTGTCCTGTAGGCGTTAATGGTGGTCTCTGTCCCCAAACCTAGACCCCGTTGAGTGTCCGGGTAATTACTGAAAGGGCCGAGTGGCTGGGATTTTCGTCAGTGTCATCACTTGTACTTCCAATTTCCTGCTTTTAGAACGTAAAAGAATTCTTTATAGCAGTAACTGATAAATTTGCGTTTCAAATTTTGTATATGCCTCTCTTCAAGTACCTGGAAAGTATAAGGAAATTAGAAAAAAAAAACATTTAAAACTGTGTGTTTGGTAACACAAATAGTAGAGAAGAAACAGCAGGAAATCAGAAACTTACGAAATTGGTCATCATTTGAAAGTCAGGATATTTGGATTGTTGACTTCTGGGCTTGCATCAGGTCTCTCCTATTTGTGATATAATAGACATCTAACCTCCTTGGCATTTGTAAAATGGAGACAAAAATGTCTAACCCAGAATATTTTTTTAAAAAATTGGAACTAGTACTCTAAGACATGGAGTGTGAGCGTGGCAGTTTGCAAACCCAGCACACTAAAAGCACCGGGCAGCTGGGTGAGCCAGGCTCCCGGCCCTGTCCCCACTTTGAAGCCATCGGGAGGAGAGGCCCGAGCACTTTCCTTTGCAAAGGTCCCTGGTGGTTCCAGTGCGCAGAAGCAGCTGGAAAGACCTGAAACGGAATGAACACTCAGTAAATATTTTCTGGTTCTCCTTGTTTATGTGATAGGAATATGAGCTTAGTTAGGACACGGATTTTAACCACTGGAAGGAAATTTCATGCCAATGAACCCATCTTGTTGATTGAAAATAAAGAAGCTGCGGTTGGGAGGATTAGCGAAGTGACTGGCCCTGTGGTCCTGGCGGGAAGACCGGGGTCCCCGCTGTCCTCTCGGGCTGGGAGCTGGCATCCCTGGGAGCTTCTCAAGGAGGATGGCGGCTGTCAGGTGCAGCTGGGCTTCGTCTTCCGCTCGCGTCTTTCTTTGCCCAGCAGCGTTCTCGGCAGTGAGGGTGTGATTGGTGTCGGGAGCACAGCGTCAGGCCTGTGGCTCCGTTTTCTCGGGTGGCCCAGGCCCTTTCACTCCGCAACTTCTAAGCAGAAAAGCGCAACTCAGGCCCCTGTGTGCAGAGCCGATCGCACCGCCGTGGTGTGGCTCTGGCACGCGGTGTCACGCGGTCCTCCGTGGCACTGAGGACCTCTGAGCGGCTGAGAGGAGAAATCCCAACATTTACCATCGCATTTACAGGCCACGCTACAGGTGTAGTTAATTTCTAATTACTCTTAAAATGTCTTTGATAATGAGTAACAGTGCCACGAACTGGCAGGGAAGCCTTCTCCCGCCGGCAAGCACACTGCAGGCCCAGCTCCGTCCACCCGCAGCCAGGCAGCTGAAAACGCCTCCAGTGCTTGTCTCCGAATCACTGTGCTTCGCGTTGCTGGAGTCGTTTGGAGGTGTTTGTGATTAGCTGATATTTTTCTCGGTCCTTTGCTCAGTCACATTTACATGAGGTTCTTTAGACACATATAAGGGGAAAAACAGAGGTTTTGTGTCCTCACCTGCGAGGTCTAGTTCCTCTGCGTCGGCCGCACTCTGCCTCCTCCCGTCTTCCTGGATCTTTCCTCATTACGGTGCATTATGGCTGAGAGCTACATCTGTGAAGTGTCAGAGTCTATGTCTTTTTATGCCTCCTACATATTAATTTTTTTTTTTTGAGACAGGGTCTCGCTTTGTAGTTCAGGCTGGCTCTGAGCTCACTATGGTGTCCAGGCAAGCCTCGAACTCAGCAATCCTCCTGTCTGTGCCTCCCGAGTGCTGGGATGACAGGCGTGAGCCACCATGCCTGGCATCTACATATTAATTTTGCAAATAAACTTGGGTAAAGAGCAATAATTTGAGAATGACTTTATCAGAGTAGTTAAAATTGTTACTTTGTTACTTGAGAGTAAATGTGTATATATATAAAATTATATATATAAATTGTATATATATAACATATATATATATAAATTATATACATATATATTTCTACTGTTGTTGATTTGAAAATGAACTCAGATAGGTACAGTGGGAAGTAAAATGGTGAAATTAGTGGAGGTTATGGGTATGCCAAGCCAATTGTATAAATGGTAGATCTGTCAGTGTTTTCATAGTAGTAAATGGCTAATAAAATCTTGTGACTAGAGGGGCAAAAGATAAAGATTTAACTTTATAATTATTGACCGTTATGTGTTGGTTGTGAATTGGATGAAGACACTGGCCAACGACTTCCTTCTTCCCTTTATTTACTCTCTTATTAAATAGTTGTTGGAAATGAGATTTACTGACCATTGTACCCAGCAAAGAAGAAATAAAACTAATCAGGTATTGGGGGAAAATGCAGTCTTATGTGTCAAAAAAACACCTCAGTGTAAAAATCATGATTCCAAAATTAAGCAAATGGGAGACTTTTCAGCAATTATTTGATGTCTTAGAACTGTCATCTGGAAAGGTGAATTGTGATAACTACCTTAAAACCTCATTGTGAAGGTAAAGCAAAATACAGGAACTATTTCCACTTTCTTGGTATATGGTGTTTACTCAGTGCATGCTATAATTTTATTAGGCCAAAAAGCACAGTCCAGAAAAAGGATGAGCCATGTCTGTCAGTTCTTTCATTGCTGAAAACAGAAAATTACATGATCCAGGTTCACTAGAATGTCAGAGACTCAGCCTTAATTATAGAGAGAAATAGGATTTATCCAAAGATTCAAGTACCAGGAGCTTCTCACTATTCTTAGATAGCGCAGCCTGTGAATACATAGATTGTTTTGCTCCTTTGCTTTTAAGAGTCAAAGTTCTCTGGAGGGGAAAAAAGGGGAGGAGGAGGGGATGGAATCTTTGTGCTACTAGAAATATTTGAAAAGGTAAGTCCACAAAATGTTTACCCAAGAGTCCGAACACAGGGTCTGAAGTGTGGCTGGCTGCATGGGGAGGTGATCGGTGCGGCCCTGGGCTTTGCAGGCCCCACGGCTGCTGCAGTGCTCTGAGCCACTGTTTTGCCAGGATGAATAGTTTATGAGCAGTGCTTCTGTGTCTTCATTTTGCATCGGACCACATAAACCTGTTAGCTGGTCATGGTCAGATATTAGTTTTGGTAAGCACTTGGAGCACTCTAGAAGGACAGATTTGTGAGAATATTCAGGATTTCTGAAAAGACCAGGGAAGAGTTCAGAGCACGAGAGTTAAAATATCACTCTAAGTTTGCCAAGTGGGAAAAGGGGTGAGGGCACTCAGCAGTGAAAGCTAGGAGCGAAAGCCATCAGCACTTCCCCTGTTCAAAGGCCAAACATGAACCTGACATCGTTTTCATTGGAGCAAGGAAAGGCTGGTCAGACGGGGAGAGCCATCCGAGTGTCTCTCTAGAAGTCTGTGAAGCAGCGGAGGAGGCCTGTCGTGTAGGAGCCGTGGAATGCCCCCCCACCCAAGCCGAATAAACACGTGTGCTTCCAGGGAGTAGAAGTGTGTGGCTTTACCGCGACATTCAGCTTCCTTCAACCAGCCTCTTCCCGCAGCCTCCAGGGCATCAAATACCTCCAGCACAGAGTCCTGCCTGCTTGGGCCTGGCTCACACGGTGACGGCAGGCTTTTGAGCACACGTGGGGAGAATAGGCAGAGCAGCCTGCTGGCTTTCCATGTATTATGGGAGAATTGACAGAACTTTGTGTTCTAGCCTTTCCAGGCTTTTATTAAATTTTTTATAGATTACAAAGCTCCTAACTCAACTCACTACCAGACATGAATCCCCTTCACCCACCTGCCTGGTTAGTGCTTCTTTAGTCTTGGCTTAGTACCTCCAGTCCATTCCTCCTCGGGGGATTTGGTTGTCAAAAATGCTTTCCTCCGCGGAGAGAAACTTGTCTCCCAGACTGAGCCTGGCTGCTCTTCTTCTTGCAAAGCCAGAATATATTCTCTGATCACAGGGAAAGTGTTCCCTACTCTGAGGCTCATTCCAGTGGGGGAACATATATGTATATATCTGCATGTTTCCTTTACAGAAAGCTCTTTTCCTGGAGAATTACCTACCCCTGGGTAGGGGCAGCAGAAAACCCTTGTGCTAGCTTAACGGGATTGTTATGTTTCCAAGATAGTACAGAGGGGAAAGTTCTCTTGGAGATTCATTTGCCTTCTGAACTTCATGCTCCTCATGGGAAACAGCTTTCTCCCTTCTCTGTCATTCGTAACGCACTCGGCTGACTCGGCACCCATCCAGCTGTAGTGCTTGCCGGAGAGACTGAGCGTCAGCCGGGGAGGACGGGCCGGACATGCGCAGTCTGGGGCTCAGCCTTCTCCAGCCCTCCTCTCAGACTGCTCGTCAGGGGCCCACCCAGGCACGCTCTCCCACCCTGGCAATGGGAAGGATAGGCCTGGATTTTCAAATGAGGCCTACTTTCCAGTGTTTCCCCGAATTTTAGTGAGACTTGTTCAGCGATATGCTGGAGTATCATGCATGGAGGTGGGTGTGTTGTCTTATGGAAGACAGTCTAAAGAGAAAGAAATGCTAATTTGTACTTTTTAAAACCTGGATTTTCCAAATTTCTCAAATGCAAATCAGAGCAAGCTGTGAAATCACAACTGAAATTATAAGCATTAAACTAGCTGGTAGCAAATAGATTTGTACTCTAGTCTGAGTAGGAAGTCATAAATCCTAATGATATGAAGATCGTCTTCACCATGACATTTTTGTTGTCATTGTAGAGCAAAATTAAGCCAATTTCCACAAACTTAAAAAAATTTAATTAATAATACTTTTGTGTTTGCAATTACTAATTAAATTTTTTTTATGTAGCCACTCTTCCCTGCAGTGCAAACCATCATGTTATGCCCCATCCACTGGATGTCAGTTTCAGTGAGAAACAGGCCACACTTCTCCCCGGGGTCCTCCTTATGTGTTACACCCAAATTCCCCTTGTATACTTGATTATTTGACCTATAGCCAAAGCAGAACTCTACACGCTAATCATGAAGAGACTGACGGGAATTGAGATAATCACAAAAGACACAGGAAGTCAGGGCATGTAAGGTAGAAGTGAAGGTAGAACTAACTATAAAAAAGCAGCTAGACTACATATAGATACCTACCATGAGTGATAACTCTTAGTGGGAATGATAGATATATTTTCTTTAATCTTGGCAACTCTGTAATGCAGGAAGAACATTATTCACATGTTAAAAGGTAAGGACATGGAAGCTCACACACTTGGATAATTCTCCCCAGTTGACTCTGATCTTAAATGAGATGAGGCTTCAGAGCCTTTTGAACTGACTTCCAAAGTACATGTTTCAAAAGAAGTGAATAGAAAATTCTGGCCTTCATACACCTTGCCGTGGCCACAAGTGATTTACACTGTCTTATGTCACAAAATGCAATATCCATATATGCCACATATTACATTGGGTACAGCCTGGAATTTCTCATGCTACATATTGAGTTTCTGAGATACTACAGCAGTATCTTGGTTTCAGCGATGCGTGTCTTGTTTTAGGTCATAGTGAGTAGTTTGCCAGGGACATTTAAACGGGAAGCTATTACAGAGGCACAGAGAACCAAAATTTTGGTTAATTTTGCCTAAATACTATTGTTGGTGTCATTTTCTCTTATACCATAGATTTAAAGGACATTATAATATATGTATTTTTAGATGATCATGTTCATGTATCTTTTTTCCTTTTATGGAGGACAGTCTAAAGCTGTACATATTCAAAATTCAGTTTTGACTCTGTTGACTATTTTAAAAGCCTACAGTGTTGAATCAGTTTCCTCTTCTTTTTATCGAGCGGAGATGCACGCTCTCTGCCTCACCGCCTGAAATGCAGCATCAGACGTTTACAGCTGGCAGGGTGGAGACAGCTCTGATGCAGGCGGGTGCGCGGAGCGGGGCGGCGCGGTGCCAGCCGAGCGTGTTCGCTCCCCCCGTGGCCACAGTGGGGCTCACCATGGCCTTAGTAATGAACTAGCAATTGGATGATAGGGTTTTCCGTAATGGGGCTTCGGGGGAGGGCGAGCTCTCTCCCTGTGGCTGGTTCTCTGCAGATCACCAAATCCGGGGTCTGCATGTGGTCCTGTTAGAGGCGCTGGTAAAGTGTTTCTTTGGTTGGTGTTTGTCTTCTTTTTTTTGCCACTGTTACATCTTTCTAGTATGTAAGGACTGGAAAGTTGGTTTCCTTAGAAATGATTCAAAATAGGAAATTATGGACAAATGAAATAAATGCTAATATGTACTTTTTAAAAGCTGGATTTTCCAAAATTTTTCAAATTCAAAACAAAGCAAGCTGTGAAATCACAATTGAAATTATAAGCATTAAAGTAGCTGGTGGCAAATAGACCTGTACTACAGTCTGAGTAGGAAGTCATACATCCTAAGATCTAGTTGAGAAACTTCTTTGGCTTTGCCTGTGAATGCGTTGTTTTGGTTTATTGCTGGCGCAGGGCACAGCCGGCTTCCCACCACGGCTCCTCTTTCCAGCACTGGATTCTGCTTCCTCAGTGTGACCTCAGGGACTCTGTCCTGTTTTCATTCTGAAATGAGACTTTTAAAAACATCTGTCCAGTGCTTGGTGAGAAAGACAGAGTTTATCTACACAAATACAGGGTACTGAGAAGTGGCTTGCCTGGGGCTGAGCATTCAGAGCCCTTCTGGTATCCTTTACCCTTAAGTGATCAGAATGGTAAGTATTTTCAAAAGTCGCCTGTAGATCAGTGGTGCTGCCGTGCAGGGACTGTTGAGTGGCTGGGCAGTTTGTTTTCCTGTAACTTGGGCCGTGAAGCACTTTGCTGTGAATTATGTCCAGGACAGTGGTTAGGGGAAGGGGAGACCTCACCTGAACAGAAAGCACAGCTTCCCAAGAGAAAACTCTACACGTGTTGGTTTAAAAAATATTAATTTAATTTTATGGAAGGGATTAAAATACTCTAGAGAGGCAAAAGGCTGCTTGTCCAGCGAGAGGAAGCCGTATGTCCCTGAAGACAAGTTTGTGGTCTGTGGCAACGCAGATTTGTGCAGGACCGGGTCATGGCGGTTCTCCGGGCCCAGGGGCCTCCGCTGGCGCGCACGCTCTAGGCGGTGTGCAGGAGCCCTTGCTGCGGGGGTGAGGTGCGCCTCCGGCCCATGCCCTTGCCCCCCGGGCAGGAGAGGCACTGTAGACATGGCCAGTGAGCTTGGGAGGTGCTTTAGAAGGTTCTAATAGTTGGGCTCCTAAGTGCCCTTCCAACTGGTCCTAAGTGTGCAGCCAAAAGGAGCAGACACACAAACAGCAACGATACCAAACCAGTAAGAGCTGTGGCAGGCAGTGAAGATGAAGCATCGGAGCCGCAGCAGAGATGCAGGACTTCGCGTTGCTGCTTCCTCTGCGAGTGAGAGCTGTGGGAGGAGCATCGTGACACAGTGTCCATCGCAGCAGCTTTGTGGTGCCTCCCACGCACCAAGAACTGTTCCCAGGGCTTCACTTCTATTAATTCACACAGTTCTTCTGAAAGCTTATGAGGAAGGTGTGTTTCCGGAATGGAAACACCCATTGTACAGATGGATAAACAGAAGCTGGATGAACTGGAACAGCTTCAGAACCTGCTTGAGGAAACAGAAGT